>JAFMOC010000198.1:912500-917500 GCA_019802505.1 Corydoras sp. C115
GTGTTTGTGTTGCTGTGTTTGTGTGTGTGTGTGTGTGTGTCTGCAGGTAATATAAACTCTAAATGGACCTCGGTTCTCGGTTCTGGGTTTATGACTTTACCATCCTCCTCCTCCTCGTCCTCGTCCTCGTCCGGCGACCCGTTTGGGAAATCAGGGGGAATCGGGGGAGTATAATTTCGGAAAGTCAGACGAATAACTAAATGTGGAACGACTTCCCCCCCCTGCCCCCCCCCCCCTCCGTCCCGTTCTCCTGTTTCTCACACACGAGGACGTCCCGAGCCCGTTTCCACCGGTGCGGAACTGCCGCTGATGAGGTGAGCTGCTCCCAAACCCCCTGGTGGCTTCGCCTTTCGCCCCGCGGCCGGACCTGGCGGTGCATTGTGGGGAGTTTCATGCAGACACCAACGCGTTTTGATATCCTTCCATTGTCCTGCGGCTGCGTCACCGCCGGGGCATGCGGCCGGAGGCGGGCCGAGGACGGAGCGGCCCGCGGGGCCGGGCCCTGATTAGCGGCCGATGGGATTGTTGTGGAGCCGCGGGGGGAAGTTCTGCCGAGTCGCCGCTTCCCACTGTAACGGAGGGAAAGGCCGCCGTAAATACTCCCTTGGGTTACATGGGTATGTGTGTGTGTGTGTGTGTGTGTGTGTGTGTGTGTGTGTGTGTGTGTGTGTGTGTGTGTGTGTGTGTGTGTGTGTGACCCCGGTCCGTAGAAAAATGCCGAGGTCACCGAGTTGCAGCTAAATTTGACTGACAGAGCGAAACCCTCCATTTTGTTTTGGCGCGTTCCTCGCGCCTCATTACACTTTTACTTGATGGAGGTTATTTTGGTTCTCGCTTCTTTGTTCAGAGAACGTGACAATGTCCACATTCATCAAGCTCGAAGGCCTTCACTCACCGGCCACTTTATAAGACACACCTCGATCTGTCTACTACATACATCTCAGATCCTAGCAGCATTTGGTATGTTCTCCTTCAGATTTAACGACGGCATGCGTTCCGCTGACCCATGTTTTTGGACTGTGGGAGCAAACCGGAGAACCCGGAGGAGACCCAAGCAGATGCGGGGAGAACATGCAAACTCCACCCAGATCGGGATTCGAACTGGGAACCCAAGCGCTGAGAGGAGAACATGCCAACCACTAATCCGGGTCATTCATCGCCGTCTCACGCCGTTACAGAGGTCATCCAGCGATGGAACCGAGGTTCTAGGGGTGTAGTGAATCCTGGAGGAGGTGTAGCCCAGCGGCCCAAAGGACAGCTCAGGGCAGGACGTGTTGTAAAGCTCTAAGGTGAGACTTAATCATCGATGACGGCAATTAAAGTCATTAATTCTCATTGAGGGCGGCATAGTGATGTAGTGGTTGGCATGTTCTCCTCTCAGTGCTGGGGATCCGGGTTCAAATCCCAATCTGGGTGGAGTTTGCATGTTCTCCCAGTGTCTGCGTGGGTTTCCTTCGGGTTCTCTGGTTTCCTCCCACAGTCCAAAAACATGGATTCAAGGTGAATTGAATGCTCTAAATTGCCCCATATAGTGTATGTGTGTGTGAGTGAGTATTTGCCCAGTGATAGATTGTCATCCTGTCCCGGGTGTATCTGCCCAGCGCCCGAAAATTTCTGCCCCAGGTGGTAATGGGGAACCCCCCCCCCCCGGGTGACCCTAATAGAGAATTAAGCAGAAGATAATGAATTAATTAATTTGGATTTTAAAGAGATTGTTGCAGGCGGCACGGTGGCTTAGTGGTTTAGCATGTTCTCCCATCGGCACTAGGGATTCCCAGTTCGATTCCACATCTGGGTGGAGTTTCCATGTCCTCCCCCTGTCCGTGTGGGTTTCCTCCGGGTTCTCCGGTTTCCTCCCACAGTCCAAAAACATGGATTAAGTCAATTGAGTTCTCCAAATTGCCCCATATAGAGTATGTTTGTGTGAGTGAGTGAGTGCCCAGCGATAGGTTGGCGCCCTGTCCTGGGTATGCCTGCCCGGCACCCGAGACGTTCTCCCCTGGATGGGCATGGGGAACCCCCCCCCCCCCCCCCCCCCCGCGACCCTAATAGAGGATAAAGCAGAAGATAATGGATGAATGAATGAAAAAGAGTTTGTTGCTTTAATGTAAACAGTGCTTAACCCAATGCTCTCTTCCGCCACCAGAGGCCGCTGTGTTCACGAGTTTGATCAGCAGGCTGCAGCTCGTTTCGACGATCAGGGAGAATTATAAAATCATAATGTTTACAGGTTTTCAGTCTCAAAAAGAAATATAACACATTCTATAATCAGATTAATCATCAGATTGTAATCCGATTGTCTGATATGATGTTAGTGGATTAATAATGAAGTGAAGGGTCAGACTGAACTGCCTGAAGCTGCGTGATGTGATCTTTATTTCTGAGGCCCTCATTAATGATTGTTTCCTTTAACTGCGCAGATGAGCTGGACGGCTGCTCTCTATCGGGTTCGGTTCCTGAGGATCTCTGTCCCAGTGCTGCACCTCAGATAAGCGCCGTTACACCTGAGCTTCACGAATAATCGCAATAATCCAGACTGCAGATAACAACCAGAGTCCATGATAAGGACCCGGTACAGAGGTGAGATCTGTGGGCTAAAGGTTACAGAGTGTGTGTGTGTGTGTGTGTGTGTGTGTGTGTGTGTGTGTATGTGTGTGTGTGTGTGTGTGTGTCCGAGCCTTATTGATCCTCCTGTGTTCTAAAGATCAGAATTTTATTCAATAAAAATAAAATGTTTTTTTTTTTTTGGGGGGGGTTCCCCATGCCCATCCAGGGGAGAACGTTTCAGGCGCTGGGCAGATACACCCAGGACAGGACGCCAATCTATCACTGGACACACACTCACTCACACAGACACACTCTATATGGGGCAATTTGGAGAACTCAATTGACCTTGATCCATGTTTTTGGACTGTGGGCGGAAACCGGAGAACCCGGAGGAAACCCACGCGGACACGGGGAGGACATGGAAACTCCACCCAGATTGAGACTCGAACCGGGACTTCCCAGCGCTGAGAGGAGAACATGCTAAACCACTAAGCCACCATGCCGGCCTATAATAATTTTATATGTAGCCAGTATTTAGGGAAGGCCGTATTCTCGCTCATGTTTTATGTACAAAGTGACGATCCTGACCCTTTAGCCCCGCCCCCCCCATAACATGTAATCATAAATGTTGGAAAACGCACCCTGGACAGGTCGCCAGCCAATCACAGAGCAGACACATAGACAAATAAACCCGTGCACACAGTCACAGATTAAAATCTGTAAAAGGAAAAACTCACACAGGTGCAAGGAGAACATGCCAAACACTCCAAAAAAAAAAAAAAAAGTAACCTAGTCCACCCAAGCGGGACTCAAACCTCTGATTGTCTCTGTCTAGGACTAACCCTAATCTCTAATCCCTAAATCCCTAACCCTAAACTTTAATCCCTAAATCCCTAACCCTAAACTCTAATCCCTAAATCCCTAACCCTAAACTCTAATCCCTAAACCCTAATCCCTAAACTCTAATCCCTAAATCCCTCACCCTAAACTCTAATCCCTAAATCCCTAACCCTAAACTCTAATCCCTAAATCCCTAAACCCTAAATCCTAAACCCTAATCCTAAATCCCTAATCCTAAATCCCTAACCCTAAACTTTAATCCCTAAATCCCTAACCCTAAACTCTAATCCCTAAATCCCTAACCCTAAACTCTAATCCCTAACCCTAAACTCTAATCCCTAAATCCCTAACCCTAAACTCTAATCCCTAAATCCCTAACCCTAAACTCTAATCCCTAAATCCTAAACCCTAATCCCTAAATCCCTAAATCCTAAACCCTAAATCCCTAAATCCTAAATCCCTAACCCTAAACCCTAAATCCCTAAATCCTAAACCCTAATCCTAAATCCCTAATCCCTAACCCTAAACCCTAAATCCCTAACACTAAACTTTAATCCCTAAATCCCTCACCCTAAACTCTAATCCCTAAATCCCTAACCCTAAACTCTAATCCCTAAATCCCTAAACCCTAAATCCTAAACCCTAATCCTAAATCCCTAATCCTAAATCCCTAACCCTAAACTCTAATCCCTAAATCCCTAACCCTAAACTCTAATCCCTAAATCCCTAAACCCTAAATCCTAAACCCTAATCCTAAATCCCTAATCCTAAATCCCTAACCCTAAACTTTAATCCCTAAATCCCTAACCCTAAACTCTAATCCCTAAATCCCTAACCCTAAACTCTAATCCCTAACCCTAAACTCTAATCCCTAAATCCCTAACCCTAAACTCTAATCCCTAAATCCCTAACCCTAAACTCTAATCCCTAAATCCTAAACCCTAATCCCTAAATCCCTAAATCCTAAACCCTAAATCCCTAAATCCTAAATCCCTAACCCTAAACCCTAAATCCCTAAATCCTAAACCCTAATCCTAAATCCCTAATCCCTAACCCTAAACCCTAAATCCCTAACACTAAACTTTAATCCCTAAATCCCTAACCCTAAACTTTAATCCCTAAATCCCTAACCCTAATCCCTTAATCCCTAATCCTAAACCCTAATTCCCTAACCCTAAACTCTAATTCCTAAACCTGTTTTGTGTTATTTAAATGATCTGGATTTATAATCTCTGGTGTAATCTGATGTTCCGCAGTTTGGATTAGAGTCACTGCCATGTTCTGAAACATTCCCGCAGAGAGAAACACATTCAGCTCCGTTTATTTTAAAGGATAAATTTTAAAGTCTCGGTCTTTCAGTCCGACGTCTTTCACGGGATTAAGTTTCATCTGATGGGATTAACAGATTTCCTACGGTTCCGGATGAAGCCTGTCGTGAACCCGCCGGTTCTGTTGTGTCCTCTTAGAGTTCGCTGACGGAACAGCGTCGGCTCTCGTCTGGGTTCCTGCAGAAAGGCTGACGCCATGCGGCCGGTTCTCCTGATGAAGGTCCACCTTCACATTGAGAACAGATTAGCTCCTCGCCGGAAGGCCCGTCCCCGGCGCGGCGGCCC
>JAFMOC010000198.1:922500-957500 GCA_019802505.1 Corydoras sp. C115
AACCCACACGGACACGGGGAGAACATGCAAACTCCACCCAGATTGGGATTCGAACCGGGAATCCCCAGCGCTGAGAGGAGAACATACCAATTTATTGTATTATATTTTCATTCATTCATTATCTTCCGCTTTATCCTCAACTAGGGTCGTGGGGGGGGGGGGTTCCTCATGCCCATCCAGGGGAGAACGTTTGGGGCGCTGGGCAGATACACCCAGGACAGGACGCCAATCTATCACTGGACACACACTCACTCACTCACTCAAACACACTCGATATGGGGCAAATTGGAGCATTGAATTCACCTTGAATCCATGTTTTTGGACTGTGGGAGGAAACCGGAGAACCCGAAGGAAACCCACGCGGACATGGGAAGGACATGCAAACTCCACCCAGATTGGGATTCGAACCGGGAATCCCCAGTGCCGAGAGGAGAACATACCAATTTATTGTATTATATTTTATTTAATCTTATTATTCAGACACAGGGACAGTTCCCCTGTGATTTCCGAACCCCCTCCGCAGCTGCGCCTCTGGGTTCCGGGTCGGGTTCTCTTAAGCGTTCCGGGTGGGCGCCGCTCGCCCGTTAAATGGCGAGGGTGAATATTTACAGGCGCGTAAATCTCCTTCAGACGAACGTGGCCGGTCGCTGGCGTTCCCTCGCGTTCCCCGCAGCCTGTTCCTCGCTTCAAAGAGCACGGCGGGTCGCGCGGGGCCCCGCGGGAGCCTCCCGGCGCGCGGTGTGGACTCATCACGGCGCGGGTCGCGCCCGGGCCCCGCCGTGTGGATGTGGTCGGGAGTGGCGGCGTGGCTTGTCTTAGCCAGCCTCCGGCTCACGTTACAGCTCTATTTATAACACCCCCTTTCCACGGGCTCCCCTCCCAGCAGGCGTGTGGAAGCCCCAGCCCAAAAGCCCATGGCCCCAACTGTGAGCGATGGCAGGAAGCTCCGTCCACTCGGCTCTGCGCCGCGCTCTCCTCCAGGCCGTCATCTGAGCTCCCGCCGCCGCCCGCCCGCCGCCGCTCGGCTGTTTACTCAGCGCCGCCTGGCAGCTCGCGCCGGCCGCCCGCTCTGGATTATCACATGCACATGGGCGTGCTCAGATGCACACTCGCGTGCACTCGCGTCCTGAATGAATCCGTCGTCCTCATGAAGTAGGACGGGAACGCCGAAATTCTGCTCGGAGAAGCCGAAGCGCCCATGGATCACACGCTGTTCGGATGCCTGCGGGGCGCCCACGCCCCTCCGCAGTCCCTGCACCCGGCCTTCGCCCTCCACGGCCGCGCCGACCACCTCTCGGCGTACCCGGACCTGTCCTCCTCGTCCTCGTCCTCCGCGTCCTCCTGCCTGGTGGGCTGCTACCCCGCCGACGACGGGCTGTTCGCCGGGCACGGGCACGGGCACCACCGCGGGCCGCCCGTCTCCCAGCAGCACCACACCCTGACGCCCCAGCAGGCCAACTGGCACGTACCCCACATGACCGGCGCCTCGCCCGCCAGCGCGCGCCTGGGCCTGGGGATGACGGGCTCCGATTCGGGCTCCTCGGACATGACGCCCTGCGCCGGCACGCCCAGCCTCGGGGGCAGCGCGCCGTCGGGGGTGTCCTGTTTGGGGGGCGGCGAGTTCGGGCGGCAGACCGTCTCGCCGGTGGAGGTCGAGAAGAGGAACGCCAAACGGAGGAGTGACAGTTCAGGTAAGGCGCCGCCACGAGGGGCTCGAGGAGCCCCTGTTATTTAAAAACTATTGCACGCAGATGTTGCGTAACAAATTTATTAACATAGTAGAAACGAGTCGTCCTTAATTAACATGACAATACCCCGAAAACACGGCCCGGGAGCCCTTTTGGCGGAACCCCGGCGCCGCTCGGCAGCCTGTGCGAGCGTGTAGGAGCATTTTTGGGAAATTAGTCTCCCGCTGCTCGGAAATGTGGAGCAATATTTTCACCAGGGGGACGTTTGTAGGTGTTGGCCGGCGCACAGAAGCAATTATTTCGACTCGAGTCGGGAGCAAAGGCCGCGCCGCGACTCTGCGTGGGCAGCCGACGGTCCGTACGTCTTACTTTACACGCCGTCTGCTTCGTCTCCGCCGAGCGGAGAACGGGGACGACTGCGGAGAACTCATTTCAGGGTTCGTTAGAGACGAACCAGAGACGACGGGGAGTTGATGCAGACCGTGGACGCGCTGATGTTCCAGCCTTTAAATAGTTGCTTTTCTCCAGAAGCAGCCTTGCATCGGTGGATGACAGCCGTTAAAACGAAGGGTCGCCACACCGGTCTGATCGGCTTTTAAACTCGAGACGGACTGAAGTCCATCCTGACGCCGTCCCGAAAGTCAAAGTGCGGAGTGTCTATAGTTTTGTGCATTATTCGAACCCGAGCTCGAGGTTTTATCGTCTGAAATACAAACCGCCATTAAAAAAAAACAGCAGGTGTTCAGAGAGGAAGGCTCCCAACACACAAAACCTCCCCGTTTGGAGCCAATTAATTGATTCTGATGATTCATTTCACACGATTAATGAATAATCAATACATCATTAACATATGTATAATCAGAACGAAGCCGTCGTTGGTAAATAAAGGTCGCTGGCTTCTGAATCTTAATCCCAGCGCTGATTTAAAGTCCCGGGGCCGTGTGTAAGTCCTCAGCCCTGAAGAAATCACATCTGACAAATGGCCGCTGGCGTCGTGTTCACCGACGACGGCGTGCTACCGGAAAAAAAACCCCGTGGGGACGTTAAACCGCGTGTCCATCGGCGGACGTGAAATCGGGCGGACGGAGCTGAGGTCCCGTTCGGAGGTGCACTTTTTCTGGAGCACTGATTCGAAAATGACGGCGGCTCGTGTTACGCCGGCGCTCGGCTGCGTGAGGCCCCCGGTTCCGCGGGAGCCGTCGTCGAGAGGGACGACGGAAACCATGCGCTCATGAGACTCATTAACCTCGGGTCTCTAACATCACTATAGTGTATATATATATATATATATATATATATATATATATATATATATATATATAATACTTTATAATTAAAATAATATCAATTATTGCTAAGTGTCGTACAAATGATATTCATCTCACCGCAGTGCAAGTCATGATTATATAACATTAGATTATTTTATATATATATATATATATATATATATATATATATATATATATATATATATATATAATATAGATTAACACATATATCTCGCTGCCTTATATTTAAATGTGTATATTTAAATATGTATATAAATTATACTACATTTCTAATTAAATTGCAGTATGTAGTATAAACATCTAACACGCTGTATAGTATTAAAGTCTATTATACGGTTATAGAAAAAGTATAATATTATAATCCTGTTTGATGTATAAAGCCAGCGACATGTTGGCACGGCATCGCCGGTTCTGTCGACTCTGATCGCATTTATATATATCGCTCCATATGCGTTCTATATTAGTTTTCTGAAGGTTCTGCACTTTGTGTGAGGGACCAAAATGTATAGTGCACTCCGGAAGAATAGTGCAGATTATTCTGACAGTATAGTGGGTTATATTTAGTATACTCTACTATAGTATACTATACTAAAATAATAAAAAAAAGTTTATAGTACAGTTATCTAAAATAACATAACGACTAAAATCTGCTTTCAATATTAATTACGACTCATAAACCTCAACCTCATTAGAAGAATGACACGGCTATAATAACATAAATATAATAACATAATAATTTGATGATGTCACATGACCTGGTTGTAAGAATTCTTATTGTTTTATCGTCGTAATGTGATGTCATAACGGATTTAAGGCTCAAATTAAATGTGAAGCTTCCCGGAGGTCGTGAGTTATGAGCTCAGGTAATGGATTTCCACAGTGGGACCTCTGGTGGTGCGGCCTGGTGTTAAAGATTGTTTCGTAAATTGTTGATTTTATTGCCGTGCGACTCGAACCTCATGCGCAACGACGCGCATCGGCGACGAAACGGGGGAGACGAATTGGCGAGAGACCGCCGCAGCAAGTCGTCATAAATGCAATTAGGATAATTAATTAATAAATCGTATATCCTAAACAGACACGCGACCCCTGTGTGGGGTGGAGGGGGGACGGGGGGGGGGGGCAGAGGTGGGGGGACGGGGGTAGAGCGGTGCCACGTTTTTCCAGCGCTGCTTGTTGTTTGAACTGAGATGAAAGTTGAGGCGCAGGCCTAATTGCTGCGGCGTGACCGCCGTATCGTAAAGCCGGGATAAAAGCCTCTTTAAGTTGTGGCCGCGCCGTTTCGCAAACGCCTTCGCATGTTAGTCTTTCTTCTCCCGCAGGGGCCCGGGTCCCTCAGCGCTCCCGTCGGGAGCCAGACGCAGCCAGACGCCCCGTGCAAGAAAAGGGCGAGCGAAATTCCAGGCGGCTGGCTGCACTCTGAGGGGTCGGGGCGAGAGGCGGGCGCTGAAATGGGGCGTGCGGGGAGAATATATGGGGCGAGAAATTCAGGGCTCTCCTGTAAACGGCACCTGAGCGAATCAAAGAGCCGAGAAAGCGGCGCTCTTAATTACACATCTGGCTCCGGGGCTGAGGGGTCGGCGGGGGGGGGGGGGTCGCTCCGAGACCAGGCCCGGCCGGGCGGCGCTGTTTTTCGGTTCTTCACGGTGTCGTGAAGTGAGTAACGTGCTGAAATGGACTCGTTCCCATGGCTCGTAGACGAGGCCTCGTTAAAGTGGGCGCTATTTACAGCCGGGTTGCGGATGGCCAGTTGGATTAGCACAGACCGGAGGTTTCGCTGCCTTGATGTGCAATTTGCCACCGAGGCATGGCATTAAAAACACGCCGCGTGAGAAGCGCCCGGCGTTCCCGGCGTTCCCGGATTCCTGCCATAAAAACAAACAATGAGGGCCGACTTTCCTCACAGCATCGTGTAAAAGCAGCCGACGCTTCCGAGGCCTCGCCCCGCGCCCTCGCGCCCCCGTGCCGTTCGTCACTGCTTTTAATTACCGTAAAGAACCGTAAAGTATTACGCAAATTTTTTATCACACGTTGGTTCGTTCTGGGAACGACTCGCTGAGCCGACAGCACAAACAGAACAGAAACCCACGGTGGAGTTTTGTGAGTCACAAAAAACAAAGTCCATAAAGTTTTGAGGTAAATAAAACGACGAGACGCTGCTTTTTTTTAATTTTATTTTATTTTTTTTTATAAACACGCCGCTGTTTTCTTCCAAATTAAAGTTTTAAAGGCGAAAAATGATCCATAAAACTCTGAGTTCAGACTGAAAAGGGTTGAGGAGCGGGCAGGGGCGGGCGGGCGGGCAGGGGCGGGCGGGCGGGCGGACAGACGGAGAGAGAGAGAGAGACAGAGAGAGACAGAAACACAGAGAGAGATGGACAGAGACACAGAGAGAGACAGACAGACAGAAACAAAGAGACAGACAGAGAGCAAACACAGACAGACAGACAGACGGGCGGGGACTGTATTTGAAACATGAGCTTGGTGTTGTTGTGTGTCCCGTACTAACCGTCTTCTTTACGAGGCTGTTTTATTTTTATTTTATCGTTAATGTTTTTATTTTATCGTTAATGTTTTTATTTTATCGTTAATGTTTTTATTTTATCGTTAATGTTTTTATTTTATCGTTAATGTTTTTATTTTTATCGTTAATGTTTTTATTATCAGGATCACGTTCACGTTCTTTAAATCGCACGGAAATCAAACACGTTTATTTTCTTCATTTAAATTCATTCTGAATGCCGTTGATCGGTTTGCGGCCCCGGGGCCCTTGGCCCCGTCTGTTGCTGTCCCTGTGGGGGCCACGTTACAGTTTGTGGGGGGGTGAACTCGATCCCGAATCAATTTCATACATTTCAGACGTGCAACACGGCGGCGTGAAGACGTGTGTGTGTGCGTGTGTGTGTGTGTGTGTGTGTGTGTGTGTGTGTGTGTATACATTAAAACCTCTAATCCTGAAATAAAACCTTCAGTTTGTTCACATTTGACTAAAGTACAGCCAAAGGGACAGATGATGTCCAGTTTCCCTGTCCCCGTTTCCATGGCGAAGACACCTTTAAATAAAGTTCCCTGCAGTGATCAGCTGGCGTACAGCATTTGGATGGTAACATGTTGAGTTTACATCCATCCATCATCTTCCGCTTTAACCTATATTAAGGTCGCGGGGGGGGGGGGTCCAGGGGAGAACGTTTCGGGCACTGGGCAGATACACCCAGGACAGGGGGGCAATCTATCACTGAACACACACTCACTCACACAGACACACTCTATATGGGGCAATTTGGAAAATTCAATTCACCTTGATCCATGTTTTTGGACTGTGGGAGGAAACCGGAGAACCTGGAGGAAACCCACACAGACACGGGGAGAACATGGAACTCCACCCAGATGGGGATTCGAACCGGGAATCCCCAGCGCTGAGAGGAGAACATGCTAAACCACTAAGCCACTGTGCCGCCGTTGAGTTTACAGTCTTTTCTTAAAGTCTCGTTACAATTAATTTTAATAATTGATCAGTTTTTAGTATTTTATTGGAGCAGAGGTGTTTACATTCTGACTTTGGGACTTTTGAGACAATAGGTGTGATGTTTTTTTATTTTTTGTGTTGAAGTGACGATGCAGACCGTGTTTCATTTTGTCATAAATTTCAAATAAATTAAAAAATTTCCAAAAAAAAAAAAGCAAAACAAAATATAAAAAAACACCTTCATGATGTTCTGTGGTGAATAAACCTGCTGAGGTTCTCCTGAGAACATGTCCTCCTGAACATCACTGAATCCTCTGAATTATTTTAATTCATAATGCTAATGCTAATGCTACATCTGTTAGACAGCAGAGAACCTCATCAGAGTCAGGTGGGGTGATGGGGGGGGGGGGGGGGGGGGGGGTGTTACTCTGTGGTTTGTCTTACTCGGTTGAAGATGGAGATGAGTATTAACAGAGTAACATTACTGTACAACACCACGGCTACATGTAGCATCATTAGCACTCCGCCTCATGATTCTGAGGACGCGGTGAGAACACGGATCGGGTTCTAATCTGATTTATTTACCTCAGAAAACAATTTAATATAAATGAATAAGCTTAATATTATTGCCGTAAAACACTCTTTTTGTACCCAGGGTGTCCGATGTGGACCTTACCAACATGGCGCTGAATACAGTACGACCTCACCACATTTTTAGTGTAGTGTGGTGTATATATATATATATATATATATATATATATATATATATATATATATATATATATATATATATATATATACACCACATGACAATGGCATACCATATAAGGCAATCACACTATCGTTAATACAATTTTTATTATTCTACTGTTTTCTTCTCTCACAGTTTTCAAAATATGGACGTGCTCCAGCTCGTCGGTGAGACCACTGCTTGTATAAAGGAATCCCGCCGTTCCCGATATATTCCCATTTTTCCGAGCCAAAATTCCCTTTCGCTTTGAGTTACGCTGATATTTGTCCTCCCATAACTTCGGCTTTCTCCTCCGCCAATTTTCAAGCTATCAAGTCAATTTCCCCAGGACACGTCCGGCTCCCCATTGAGACAAATGCTTGTAAACAGCTAAGGAATCGGTCGAACCGTTCCCAATATATTCCCATTTTTAAATTCACATTTTTTAATATTCCTATTCCCGTAACTCTGGCTTTCTCCTCCGCCAATTTTCGAGCTATTGAGGCGATTTTCGCAGGACACGTCCGGCTCCCCGTTGAGACAAATTCTTGTAAACAGCTAAGGAATCGGTCCAACCGTACCCAATTTTCAACCCGATATTCCTGTTTTTCCGAGCCAAAATTCCCATTCACTTTGCATTGCGGTGATATTTGCACTCTCCTAACTCTGGCTTTCTTCTCCGCCAATTTTCGAGCTATTGAGACGATTTTCGCAGGACACGTCTGGCTTGTCAGTGAGACCACTGCTTGTAAACAGCTAAGGAATCGCTCCAACCACTCCGGATATATTCCCGTTTTTCCGAGCCAAAATTCCCATTCACTTTGCATTACGCTGATATTTGCACTCCCTGAACTCGGCCAATTTTTGAACTACAAAGACTCGACAATCTTTTTATCTCTTACCCGGCCATGCCCACTTTTTTACCTCGTTCATTGTATTGCTTGGATATACGTATGCGCTGTGTCGCCTACGGCCACACACTGGCATTTTCTTCCTCTTATTTGGTTATGTATTGATATTTGTATTCGTTACATGATTCATAACTTAATAATGAAATAGTTCCCTCGATTGAGGGGTCACCCGTGAGTGCCCTTCGTAGCAGGATGTGTCACTCTGAGACAGCGATGGTATGAATTCTGTTGATATGAAAATGGAAAGTGTTTGGAAATTCCGGTCTATCAGAGCGAAGTGGAAACATTCCCCCCCCTCTTTTCCCTCCAGAGTCCCAGGATGGAAATTACAAATCGGACTCGGGCAGCAAACCCCGGAAGGAGCGGACCGCCTTCACGAAGGAACAGATCCGAGAGCTGGAGGCGGAATTCGCCCATCACAATTACCTGACCCGACTGCGGCGCTACGAAATCGCCGTGAACCTCGACCTCACAGAACGCCAGGTACCCCAACACGCACCCTTGTTTGTCTCGGGAGCCCCCCGGGAGCCCCGTGGCTTTTCCCCATCACGTCCGCGTGCGGTTTGGGACGGGAGGCGATTATGTTACCGCCGTTTCGGCGGCGTTCCTGCGCCGGGCCGTGGGGAAGAAAGAGCAGACGTGACTGATGTTCTCCTCGCGGTTCTCACTTCCTCCACAATCAAACCGACAGCACCGCGTGGGAAGTTGGTTCCTGTAATAAATATCTCCAGACACGTTGTTCGGACTGCGGGAAACGTGAGATAGCCGTGACCTCAGAATCGGAACATTAGAGAACGTTAGTTCCCTGGATTCGGCCCAAACGTTCGTCCGACCCGCCGATCTGCGTCTTTAAATCCACGACTTTTAAAAATCCAGAGCATTAAGACGAGACGACGTTCTGTACGGCTTCACGGACGTCCGCGGGCTCAGATTTCTTAGTTTTCTGGCGTGGCATTCCCGCCGCACGACATTAACCTCGCCACGCAACGCAGTGAGCGAACGCCGCCGTGCTACGGGATCCCTCTGAGAACCTGCAACGGAAGGCCGAAGCCACCGACCGGACGCCGAGCAGTTTATTAAACATCGTAACGGACGTCTCTGAGATCGTCGCTCTGGTAGAATAGGTTCGTTAGGTGGCTGATCATCACCGCACACCGCCGCGCCCGGGGCGTTCTGTGGGTTCACTCGTACCGTCTCATAGGTTCTCGAGGAACGTTCCAGCTGATGGTCCATTCTGGAGACTTTGCTTGCAAAAACTCTGCACGCTGTGGACAAAACTGCCGAGCTTGCAGATGTATTTTAAGGACAGCCGTTGCGCAGACGCTGATGGCAAGGGGCCCGAGGGGCAAATCCGAGGCTGACATTCAATCACACAGTGGGCATTTATGCATTGTAACACATTAAGGTGGTATATTTATAAATAGGGTCACTTTATTAGAAAAACCTTTTAATTTTCACACTTTCAACTACTTTGTAGGTCCACAATTACAGACGGTAGTCCCCCCATAGAACAGGTGTTATTTAGGTGATTGGTGTGGCGTTGGTGTGAGTGGATCAGACACGGCAGTGCTGCTGGACGAACACCTCCTCATCAGCATCATGTGATCGCTGATGGAGGATTAGAGAACGTAGGACCAAAACTGTACATGGTGGCGCTGTAAGTTGGATGTGTCCAAAACCGTGGAAACCATGCATACCACCACCATGACGGTGTCACTGCAGTACTGCGAATCATCCACCTACACCAAACCGTAAAACCTGTAGACACTCAGATGTAAAAATAATAATAAAAAGTTAATATTAAATATTAAAAACCTTTAATAAATACGTTTTGAACTCATAAAGACGCCTTCATTGCCTTGACGTATCGCTTTCATTGGCTGTTTAAGGATTTGGTTCCAGCAGCGCTCGGGGTGGTGGTGGGGGGATTGCTCGAGACCAATCAGCGACGTTTGTCCTGCATATTTCCGACGTCCGCATCTCATGACCCACGTCACCTGCGTCGCGACCAAAAATACCCCTGAGCGGGGGGGGGCGAGTTCCGGCCCCCCGCTGTGCCCATGCCCGAGGCCATTGAAACCTCTCGAGGAGGTGGCCATTTGAGAAAGTGCCTCGTCATCATCATTCCGAGAAACGTAAATAGTGGCTCCGGCCTCGACGAGTAAGGAAAGACGGAAGCATTTGATGTGACCGAACAGATGGTCCCTGCCAATTAACCACCGATAAGGAACGTCGGGGTGCGATGTCCTCAGGTGTCGATGGCGGCTCCCCAAATAAAGCCACGGTGATGGGTCCGTTTTAGGTCTGAATTCGGTTCCAGATGTAAATATCTTCACCCTGTGTTAGGTTCGATCTCCAGAGGGGTTCCATCGCGGCCAAAACGGAGGCGCCACATCAGTATCTGGCCCGGGCGCGTGTTTTCGTGTTCGTAGGCCGCATACTCGGAATAACTTCAACAAACCACATTTGCAACCTTTGCATATCGAAGTGCAGAAATAAATAGCGCACCCTCATTAGATCCTCACTCCGTACGAGCATGTGTCCGCCGCCGGGGCGTTATTAGCGGACTTGTGGTCGATGAGTCACGGACAGCGTGTATATATCCCGGGGAGTCTAGCGCCAAAAATAAAACCCATTGGCGCATCAGATCAGTTGCTTCCCTGCCGTCCAGTCGCCGTTAAACTGCCCTGTTCTGCTCGCCTCTGGTCCTCAGGTGAAGGTGTGGTTCCAGAACCGGCGGATGAAGTGGAAGCGGGTGAAGGGCGGTCAGCAGGGCGCGGTGGCCCGGGAGAAGGAACTGGTCCACGTCAAGAAGGGCACCCTGCTGCCGTCCGAGTTCTCGGGCATGGTCGGACTTCACCACAGAGCGGACTCCCTGATCAACGACGACAGCCAAGACAGCGACCAGAGCTCCGACCACGCCCAGTTATGATACGCGGACGTGTGCCGCTCGGCCCCCGGGCCGCGGTGATCAGGGTTATCTTCAGAGGGATGAGTGCGAGAGACACTGCTCCAAATATACGAGGACTGATGGACTTCTGTGAGACGCCATGTTATTGTTATTAACTGTCCGCGTCCCCGCGCCGTCCCTGGAGGCATCTCCACCCACCGGGTTCTGCGTCACGTGTTCTAATCCTACATCCAGATGGAGGGTCTCCCTCAAAGGCTCACAAGGTTTGCACCACCACCCTGTACCCTGTTAAGCCTACACCCTAATCACAGATCTTTTATTTAATCAAGAGTTACGGTTGCAGTCACCGTTTACGATGTCGTATAATCACCCTACAGCCTTCGATTGGTTTTACATCCATCCCATTGTGCACTATACACACTATATGGTCCAAAGTATTGGGACACCCACATATCATACCTTATATATCGTCACATTTAGACCCGTCATTAAAACAAAACTTTGAAGGTCCACCTCTGTTTTTCGTCACGGAACGACGTGCGGCGGACATCACTCAGGTGTGAGTGCATATAAAAGCAATGAGGTACGAGGGGGCGTGGCCTCAGTCTGAATAAATCACAGTAAAGCGGTATTGTTGGGCGTGAGTACAGCTCCACCTCTTTCCCGTGATTTATTCACAATAACACACGGCCTCGGCGGCACGGTGGCTTAGTGTTTGGCACGTTCTCCTCTCAGCGGGAGGAGACTCCCGATCTGGGTGGAGTTTCCATGTTCTCCACGCGTCCGTATGGGTCTCCTCCGGGTTCTCCGGTCTCCTCCCACAGTCCAAAAACATGGATCCAAGGTGAATTGGATGCTTTCAGTTGCCCATTAGAGTATGTATGTCTGTCTGAGTGATGGCCTGGCGCCCCGTCCGTCCTGGGTGTAGGTGTCCAGGGGGTTTCCCAGTGTGTCTGTGGGAATTCATCCAGAATAACAGGTGTGAGGAGTGTGTTGGAGGAGGGTGTGCCACATCAAACTCACCCAACCGGACGTGCCGCAACAGAAAAAGGGCATCGCCCCAACGGATCCTGGCACGCGTGGAAAGCCTGTGTCGCTGGGACCCAACCGAACGCCTGAATCCGGAGCTCACGACGTGTGTCCCAATACTTTCCTCCATATAGTGTTTCTTCTAATTCAGTCGAAATGTTAAACATTCCATCAAACCTGCATCACGGCGTGCGGATCGGCACATTTTCAGGAGGTCGCTCTGAGGAACCACCAAGTTTTCTACTGTACGCTTAAAAAATCCCCCCCCCCCCCAAAAAAAAAGTGCCTTAAACTCTGAAAGTGTAAATATCCTCAAACCCTCTGCCATCTGCTTCCGTCACCGCGAATAAAGACGACGCTGGCTTTCCTTTCTGTCCGTAGTTTTGTCTCGGTATCAATTAGGACGTCTCCCGTTAACCGGCGTGACGGATGCACTGCGGCGGCCCGGCCTGCGCCTCATCACGCGTAATGTATGCCGGGACGAGGAGCGCGGCGAGTATGAATAAGTCATGGAGAGCGGCGCAGAGCTCCGGTGTCGGGCTGAATGCGAAACCCGGGGGCCTCTCGTTCGCGGGGTCAGGACTTCTGCCCGAGGCCAAGTAAAGAGTGTGCGAACGGGTCAGATCCTATTACAGATGGACGTCTGAAATGTCGGTATGGGACACAATGGGTGTTGACACAGTGTGATCCCGCATCCTAATCGGTGACGGAGCTGCAGGCCCCTCCATAAGAACCTCATAGTGCTGCGGGGTTTGTTTTAATTATTAGAAAATAAAGGGGGGGGGGAGTTAAAGACGTATTGCGTTCATATGCAATCAACGGGGAATGAGATGGCACGGCTACGGAACGCCGCAAGTCGGTCGGGTGTCCACGCATTGCCAGCACGGCTCAGTTTTTCAGGACGTTTTATTTAGAAAGAGGAATAAAGCAATAAAAAGTTAACGTCTCCAAATGCCTTTGAAGGAGTGGACGTCCTGATTATTATTATTATTTTTTTATTATAATTTAGTTTATAACATCTTTTTATTTTTATTATTATTATTATTGTTATCTTATTATTTTTATTACAAAAAAAAAAAAAATATATATATATATATATATATATATATATATTGCAGACAAACCTGTATATAACAATACCACAGATATTTACATTCATTCATTATCTCCCACTTTGTCCTCTATTAGGGTCGCGGGGGGGGGGGGGGGGGGGGTTCCTAATGCCCATCCAGGGGAGAACGTTTCGGACAGCAGATACACCCAGGACAGGATGCCAATCCATTACTGGACACACACTCACTCTCACACACACACTCTATATGGGGCAATTTGGAGAACTCAATTGACCTTGATCCATGTTTTTGGACTGTGGGAGGAAACCGGAGAACCCGGAGGAAACCCACGCGGACACGGGGAGGACATGCAAACTCCACCCACATTAGGACAAATCCCAATCTCACGGAGGTCCACGTGGGTTTCCTCCGGGTTCTCCGGTTTCCTCCCACAGTCCAAAAACATGGATCAAGGTCAATTGAGTTCTCCAAATTGCCCCATATAGAGTGTGTATGTGAGAGTGAGTGGGTGTCCAGTGATAGATTGCCCCCCTGCCCTGGGAGTATCTGCCCAGCGCCCGAAACGTTCTCCCCTGGATGGGCAAGGGAACCCCCCCCCCCCCCCCCCCCCCCCCCCCCCCCCCCCCCCGTGACCCTAGATAAAGTTGAAGATAATGGAGGGATGGAATTTTTAATTAGGAGCAGGTGGCAGACTGATGAACCGACTCCACTGACTCACTGAAAGCAATTTAAAAGCATCGATTTGTTCCTGAATCGATTCGAAAACAATAACAACCACTCATACAAGACGTTTCCACTCGAGTGTTTTAGAATATATATATATATATGTTAATCGTCCTGCATCAATATAAAGAATTATGACGTCACTGAGACGTTTCTTTTTGAAGTTTCGCCGTGTGCGATTTGATTGGTGGACATGTGCAGAGTTATGAGACGGAAGTTCAAATTCTCCGTGTACTTTTCGCAATCGGGGTTATAATCGGATTCGAGCCTATCCCGGCACACACACCTCCGAGGGCAAAAGGCAGCGGAGCTCGCACTTCTGTCCAGCTGTTCTGCAAAGGCGCCGTGGAACGTTCTACAGAGATGGACAGGGTGGAGGACAACCCCGTCTCCGTGTCTCAGGGAGTTCGCATGCTGTTCTACCTCATGTCCCCCAACGAGACCTCGTTCTCTGATGTGGAACACGTTCCACACTATGTGCAGCAGGTAGGGATCCACCGCGCACCTGGAACCGTGGGGCAAGGGCACTTTCAAGGGTTTATTCTGCTGATTTGGAACTGAACCCGCCGAGCAGCCCCACGTAAGCCGTGAGCGGACGGGCATGGGCCGCGTCCCAAATCACACCGTGCGCACTACACACTGCCTTCGCTTTGCTAACGAAGCGAATGAAGACTTCTAATAAACCAGAACCTGATAAATTACAACTTTAAACATCGCAAAGTTTAAATACAATTCATTACAGCGAGTCAGGCACTTAAGAAGATTTACAGAGATATCCAAAACTTTGATTACAAACGTTTAAACGCGTCATTAAGAATTGTGTAATTAAAAAATAAGGAGCTCATTCTCATTACATGAAGAACTTGTGCAACATATAAACTATTTAAACCTTTTAAACGCACAAATAAGGGTTTAATTTGACATACGGTCATTAAAATGACATAAGTCCATGTAATTTATTAAGACTACTGTAATTAGGAATATTATGAATGAATATTAATTAATATTAATACTTTGGCTGTGGGTTTTCACAATGGAACTCTTATACAGACAACACAGAGCAAGTACCGGCTTCATATTATAATTATAAATAAATTAAGGGGGTTTTGTAGTTTAGTGGATTATTTTACAGAATAAGGGTCGCTGGGTTTAGTGTCTGCTGTATAAAGTTGGTATGTTCTCCATATCTGTGTGGGATTTCTCAGAAAGTGCTCGATTCCTTCCACAGTCCAAATACTAGAGATAATAAACTGGGATAGGCACATTTTCTTCTGTGTACACTATATTACTACACACACACACACACACACACACACACACACACACCATACACTTCAGTTAACAAGCTTTAGTTTCCTAGTAATTATTATTATTATTATTATTCATTTATTCATTATCGTCCGCCAAATCCTCTACTAGGGTCGTGGGACACACACACTATATAGGGGCAATTTAGAGCATTCAATTCACCTTGAATCCACGTTTTTGGACTGCGGGAGAAACCCGGAGAACCTGGAGGAAACCCACACAGACGCAAGAAGAACATGCAAACTCCACCCTGATGGGGATTCAAACCTGGATTCCCAGCACGGAGAGGAGAACATGCCAACCATCATCATCATCATTATTATTTCTGATGGCAGCTGCACAGTGTTTTGGTTTTACAGTCAGTACAGCCTGCCATCTCTCACTCTCTCACACACACACACTCACACACACACACTCTCTCACACACACACACACACACACACACACACACACACACACACACACACACACACACATGTTAACCAGGCCACATGTGGTGAACGCTCTGAGCACATCCTGCGATCAGAAAACGAATCAGTGTGTTTGAATGGTTTGTGAAATGAAAGTGTTTAACGAGCCGTGATGTCACTCAGCACCTCATCAGTATTCAGAGTGCTGATCCGGGGCCTGGTCCCGGGGCCTGGTCCCTTCAGTCCAGCAGAGAAACCCATGGACTGGCGGGGGCGTCGCCTCCATCATCCGGGCGTTGCCGTCGACGACGGGCGCTTTATTCGCGGGTCCGGGTCGTTCACAGGTCGTGGTGGTTCTCGGGGTGGTGGTGGTTCTCGGGGTGGTGGTTCGCGGTGGTTCTTGGGGTGGTGGTGGTTCTCGTGGTGGTGGTTCTCGGGGTGGTGGTGGTTCTCTGTGGTTCTCATGGTGGTGGTTCTCGGGGTGGTGGTGGTTGTTCTCGGGGTAGTAGTGGTGGTTCTCGGGGTGGTGGTGGTTCTCGGGGTGGTGGTGGTTCTCGGGGTGGTGGTGGTGGTTATCGGCGTGGTGGTGGTTCTCGGGGTGGTGGTGGTTGTTCTCGGGGTAGTAGTGGTGGTTCTCGGGGTGGTGGTGGTTCTCGGGGTGGTGGTGGTTCTCGGGGTGGTGGTGGTGGTTATCGGCGTGGTGGTGGTTCTCAGGGTGGTGATTCTCGGTGGTTCTCGGGGTGGTGGTTCTCGTGGTTGGATGGAGGGCGTGGCTCGGGTTCTGCTGTTCCCGGATCAGCAGATGGTTCTTGTTTGTGGTTGAAGGTTTTGGTTTCAGTTTATTAACAATTAACCTTCAGCAGCTTCTGAACCCCCCACTGTGTCATCACCATGGAAACCAAGGTGCAGCGCCACCTCCACAACCCTGACAGTGTGTCTGTATGTGTGTGTGTGTGTGTGATGTGTATGTCTGTGTGTGTCTCTGTCTGTGTGTGTGTCTGTGTGTGTGTGTGTGTATGTCTGTGTGTGTCTCTGTCTGTGTGTCTGTCTCTGTCTGTGTGTCTGTCTCTGTCTGTGTGTCTGTCTCTGTCTGTGTGTCTGTCTCTGTCTGTGTGTGTGTCTCTGTCTGTGTCTCTGTCTGTGTGTGTCTCTGTCTGTGTCTCTGTCTGTGTGTGTCTCTGTCTGTGTGTGTCTCTGTCTGTGTGTGTCTCTGTCTGTGTCTCTGTCTGTGTGTGTCTCTGTCTGTGTGTGTCTCTGTCTGTGTGTCTGTCTCTGTCTGTGTGTGTCTCTGTCTGTGTGTGTGTGTCTGTCTCTGTCTGTGTGTGTCTCTGTCTGTGTGTCTCTGTCTGTGTGTCTCTGTCTGTGTGTCTCTGTCTGTGTGTCTCTGTCTGTGTGTCTCTGTCTGTGTGTGTCTCTGTCTGTGTGTGTCTGTCTCTGTGTGTGTGTGTGTGTCTGTCTCTGTCTGTGTGTGTGTCTGTCTGTGTGTGTCTCTGTCTGTGTGTGTCTCTCTGTCTGTGTGTGTCTGTCTCTGTGTGTGTGTGTGTGTTTTAAGGGTTGTAGTATTTTTAAGAGTCTGTCCTCACTATATATGAAAACATCTGTGTGTGTGGGCGTGCGTTTGTGTGTGTGTGTGTGCGTGTTTGGGGGGGTTGGATGTGTGTGTCTCTGTGTGTGTGTTTGAGGGGGGGTTGGAGGCACGTGTGTGTTGTGGGGGGGGGGTTGGAGGCGTGTTTATATGTGAGTGTTTGGGGGGGGATTGGAGACGCATGTGTGTGTTTGAGGGGGGGTTGGAGGTGTGTGTGTGTGTTTGAGGGGGGGTTGGAGGTGTGTGTGTGTGTGTGTGTGTTTGAGGGGGGTTTTGAGGCGTGTGTGTGTTTGAGGGGGTTGGAGGCATGTCTGTGTCTGTGTCTGGGTGGAGTTTGCATGTTCTCCTCGTGTCCGCGTGGGCTTCCTCCGGGTTCTCCGGTTTCCTCCCACAGTCCAAAAGTATTCAAGGTGAATTGAGTGCTCTAAATTGCCCCATATAGAGTGTGTGTGTGAGTGAGTGAGTGCTTAGTGATAGATTGCCCCCCTGTCCTGGGTGTATCTGCCCAGCGCCCGAAACTTTCTCCGCTGGATGGGCATGAGAAACCCCCCCCCCCACACACACACACACCTGAACATGCCATAATAATCCCGTTCCCGCCCTCTTTGCTTTAGGCCACACCTTTCTTCATTGGGATGGTGTTATTGGAGGTGCTGGTGGGCTGGATGAAGACCGGACGCCTCGTCATCAAGGTCAACGATGGAACCACGTCTCTGAGCGCCGGGATGGTGTCCCAAATGCCCCAGTGAGTTAACGGCTTTACATACACCACACGGATGAACACGCACAACACACCCACAGGAAATGACATCAGGACCCCCTTCCGAATCTCGATCGGGTTCCGTTTTTGCTGCCAAAACCCGTACCGTCGGGTCATGGACTCCACTAGAGCCCTGAAGGTGGACCGTGGTATCAAACACCAAGCCTCCAGGGATCAGAGACGTTCATCCCGTACATCCCACAGATCTGGAGACCTTGGAGGCGGAGTCAAGACCATCCTGAACCTCCAGTCGCTGTGTGTCCTGCTGAAGTAGCCCACAGCCATCAGGGATACGGCGTCCATGAAAGACTGAAGAGAGTCTGTAACGATGCTCAGGTAGGTGGAGGTGTCGGTCACATCCACATGGACGCAGGGGACGAGGGTTCCCAGCAGAACGTTGACCAAAGCATCACACCGCCTTCGTCCACTTGGTTTTTTTCCCATAATGCATCCCTGTACCAGGTGTCCTCCAGGTAAGTGATGCACAGGAACCTGGCCATCCAGGGTTCCTCAGACCTCCACCTTCCTCCATTGATCCATGGTCCAGTTCTGATGTCCAATGGTTGTTGGTGGTGAACAGCGGTCACCATGGGAACCGCCAACCCATCAGAACCAGAACCATCATCTACAGGAGCTCTTCTGTTGGATCGGACCTCCTGGTTCTGGAGACCAGAAGACCAGACATCAGTGTGGTTCACTTCAGATGATGGAGAGGTCCTCAGTGGGGTCACCTTCACCTGTCTGTGACCGTGATGTTCCACCTGGTGGACGTATCTTCTACGTTGTTAATGTGACTCTCGTTCCTCTGGTTCTCTGGACCGTGAGCCGGGTTCTGGTCCTCGTCTGTCCTCGGCGTTGGGACTGACCGCACGTCTCGCTCCCTGCAGGATCTTCTGGAGGAGTTTGGAGCTGTCGGGTTACGTCTACGTGTGGAACCACCTGCGCCTGATGGAGCTCCCCTGGGACTCGGCCTGGACCTGGTGGCTGGCGTTTCTGGGCGTGGATTTCGGATATTACTGGGTCCATCGTTGCGCCCACGGTACGTCCTCCTCTCACCCGACGCGAAATGAGTTCTATAGAGACAAGAACGTCCAAATGAACAATGCGTGCTATATGGGGCAATTTAGAGCATTCAATTCACCTTGAATCCATGTTTTTGGACACCCATGTCGACACGGGGAGAACATGCAAACTCCACCCAGATGGGGATTTGAACCTGGAATCCCCAGCGCAGAGAGGAGAACATGCCAAAGCACTAAGCCACTTGTAAGTCTCATCTCATTGTCTTCCACTTAATCCTCTATTAGGGTCGGGGGGGGGGGGGTTCCCCATGCCCATTCAGGGAAGAACGTTTGGGGTGCTGGGCAGATACACCCAGGACAGGGGGGCAATCTATCACAGGACACACACTCACTCACACACACTCTATATGGGGCAATTTCGAACATTCAATTCACCTTGAATCCATGTTTTTGGACTGTGGGAGGAAATCGGAGAACCCGGTTCCCCATGCCTATGCAGGGGAGAACGTTTGGGACGCTGGGCAGATACCCAGAACAGGGGGGGGAATCTCTCACTGGTCTCACACACACTCTATATGGGGCAATTTAGAACATTTCAATTCACCTTGAATCCATGTATTTGGACTGTGGGGGGGAAACCGGAGAACCGGGAGGAAACCCACGCAGACGCGGGGAGAACATGGAGACTCCACCCAGATTGGGATTCGAACCGGGAATCCCCAGTGCGGAGAGGAGAACATGCCAACCACCCAGCCACGGTGGAGCGAGTTATGACATCACGGCCGCCGGAACGCGGTCCGGAGTTAACGAGGGCCGCGGTAACGAGGTATCAACCGTTCCACTTCAAAACCGCCGGCCCGGCGCGGTCTCCAGACCTCGCTCCAGAACCTGCCCCCGGACCCGCCCCTGGACCCACCCCTGGACCTGCTGTGTGGCTCGCGTCCTATCCCGGCACGGCCGCGGCGCCCCCTCCACCGTACTCAGAGAAGAAAAATAAGCGGCGTGCCGGCGTGACCTCATGTCCTGCCCCGGGTAATTGGGGTAATTGGGGTCGTCGGTGCGTCCTGCCAGGGTTAAGGACGTCTTTACCATATGCGGCCTCGGACGGGGACGCCGTTTCGCAGCTCGTTTGGATGCGTTATTGGACGGCGGTCCCCGGGGCCCTCGGCGAGACGCGGTGGACTGATGAGGTGTCTGCGGTCGTCCCGTCGCGCTCGCCGTCGTCCCGAGCGCCGGCGCATGTCCGTGATGGCGGCGCGCTCCGGTCCCCAATTTGTACGTTGTGGAAGTCATTTGTCGGACATGGCGGCGGCGGGGGGACGGGGCGGGGGGGGTAGTGGAACGGCGGTGTGTACGACATGCGGAGGGTTATAAATAAACAGAACGGCGGAGCGGCATCGGATCCAGATGCTCGGGGCAGTTCCATTAGAGCAACATGTGCTCCTTAACGACCTTAACGACCTTTTCTCCTTCTTTTTATTTTTTTTTAACTATTTCGCCTTCGATCTGCCTCTGACTTTAAAACCACGACTCAGCGTTTATAAGAAATACACTTTAATCAGTGGGGTGGACAGGGGCAGGTTGGGAGGGACAGGGCGTGGGAGGGACAGGGGCAGGGCGTGGGAAGGACAGGGTTGGGAGGGACAGGGGCAGGGGGTGGAGGGACAGGGCGTGGGAGGGGCAGGGCGTGGGAAGGACAGGGTTGGGAGGGACAGGGCGTGGGAGGGGCAAGGGGGGTGGGAGGGACAGGGCGTGGGAGGGACAGGGCGTGGGAAGGACAGGGTTGGGAGGGACAGGGCGTGGGAGGGACAGGGTTGGGAAGGACAGGGCATGGGAGGGACAGGGGCAGGGGGTGGGAGGGACAGGGCGTGGGAGGGGCAGGGCGTGGGAAGGACAGGGTTGGGAGGGACAGGGCGTGGGAGGGGCAGGGGGTGGGAGGGACAGGGCGTGGGAGGGACAGGGCGGGGAAGGACCGGGTTGGGAGGGACAGGGCGTGGGAGGGACAGGGTTGGGAAGGACAGGGCATGGGAGGGACAGGGGCAGGGGGTGGGAGGGACAGGGCGTGGGAGGGGCAGGGCGTGGGAAGGACAGGGTTGGGAGGGACAGGGCGTGGGAGGGACAGGGGCAGGGGGTGGGAGGGACAGGGCATGGGAGGGACAGGGGCAGGGGGTGGGAGGGGCAGGGCGTGGGAAGGACAGGGTTGGGAGGGACAGGGCGTGGGAGGGACAGGGGCAGGGGGTGGGAGGGACAGGGCGTGGGAGGGACAGGGGCAGGGGGTGGGAGGGACAGGGCGTGGGAGGGACAGGGGCAGGGGGGTGGGAGGGACAGGGCGTGGGAGGGACAGGGGCAGGGGGGGGTGGGAGGGACAGGGCGTGGGAGGGACAGGGGCAGGGGGTGGGAGGGGCAGGGGGTGGGAGGGACAGGGCGTGGGAGGGGCAGGGCGTGGGAAGGACAGGGTTGGGAGGGAGAGGGGCAGGGGGTGGGAGGGACAGGGGCAGGGGGTGTGGGAGGAGTGCATCGGAGGAGGAGGCGTGGGTGGGCAGGTTGGGTCCGGCGGGGGGGCAGGTTGAGGTGGGTGGGCAGGTTTGGTCAGGCGGGGGTGGGGCAGGTTGAGGTGGGTGAGCAGGTTGGGTCGTGCAGGGGGGGGCAGGTTGAGGTGAGAGGGGCGTGGGTGGGCGGGTTGGGGTGGGAGGGGTGTGGCTGGGTGGGTTGGGTCGGGTGGGGGGGGCAGGTTGGGGTGGGAGGGGCAGGGTGTGAGTGGGGTGTGAAGGGTGCACTGGAGCAGGAGGTGTGGGTGGGCAGGTTGGGGTGGGGTGGGGTGGGAGGGGCAGAGTGTGAGTGGGGTGTGAGGGGTGCATCGGAGCCAGAGGGGTGGGAGGGGCAGGACGTAGACGGGTGGGGGGGGTGCAGGTTGAGGTGGGAGGGGCAGGGTGTGGTGGAGTGTGAGGGGTGCAGCAGGTCAGTCGGTATGGGAGGGGCAGGGGTTGGGGTTGGGGGGGGGGGTCGGGGTTCCAGTTCAGGTCTCAGTGAAACCTCAAGTTTAGTAGAAGCTGTTTGTAGGGTTGGGTTCTGTTTGCGCAGACGGGCCGTCCGTCTGCATATGGCGTCGCCGGGCGGACGGAACGCAGACACGGCGCCGCTGATTGGTTCTCGGCCGGCGTTGCTGATTGGTTCTCGGCCGGCGTTGCTGATTGGTTCTCGGCCGGCGTTGCTGATTGGTTCTCGGCCGGCGTTGCCGCGGCTCTGTTGCTGAGCGGAATGAAATGCGGGGGGGGGGGGGGGAGTTGGGTTCTGCTGGTTCTCTCGCTCACGTGAGCCGACGTGCGGAACCTCTCTGCGTTCCACGGGCCACGCGACGCTCGGACATTCTCCGACGGCTCCGCTGGCGGCTCCGCAGGGCCCGGCGGGGTTCTGCGGTTCTCCTGTTGCTGTTCTGGAACCGGCCCGCTGTAGCTGATGGATGGATGTCAGAACGCAGATGGTGTGGTGGTCATGTGACCCGTTTTTAACAATTGTAAAACTATGTAAGTCCATCGAGGGCGTCCCGCAGGACCGCCGGTCCAATAGAACTCCAGGTTCCGTCCGGTTCTCGTCGAAGAACCATGAAGAGCTGACCACGCCTCCAGGGAAATGAGGCGACACCTCAAAAGAAACGTCGTTAGAGATAATAAAGCAATTAATTAATATAATAAATAAGTAAGTAATTAATAACCAGAGTTTTATTGACACAGGGCGGCACGGTGGCTTAGTGGTTTGGCATGTTCTCCTCTCAGCACTAGGGATTCCCGGTTCGAATCCCCATCTGGGCGGAGTTTCCATGTTCTCCCCGTGTCCGCGTGGGTTTCCTCCGGATTCTCCGGTTTCCTCCCACAATCCAAAAACATGGATCAAGGTCAATTGAGTTCTCCAAATTGCCCCATATAGAGTGTGTGTGAGTGAGTGAGGGTGTGTCCAGTGATAGATTGGCGTCCTGTCCTGGGTCTATCTGCCCAGCGCCCGAAACGTTCTCCCCTGGATGGGCATGGGGAACCCCACCATTCCCCCCCCCAAGCCTCACAGATTGAGGATGAGGATGAGTGGACGTTCTGTCATTAATGAGGAAGAGTGGACGTTCTGTCAGTAATGGCAGGTCCTGTATCCTGTTGGCATTTCTCTCGACACGGGGCGTTTTTTTTTTTTTTGGGGGGGGGGGGGGGGGGGGGGGGGTATGGGTATGGGGGGGGGGTGGGGGGTAATCACTTAGACAAACAGAGTGCGTCAGCGTCAGCGGGATGTCCCGAAGGCCGGCGGGTCCTGGTGTTATTGTTTTCAGAAGGTGTCCTTATGGCGGGAGGTGGCGACGGATGACCTCGGCTGACGGGAGCTTCATAAATCTCCTGCCGGCTCCGGCGGTCCCTTTAGACCCCGCTGGAACGCTCACAAAGGACGGGGCCGGGGCCAGGATGTGGAACACGGGGCCGGGATGAGTGAGGTGCACCCCCGAGACCCTGTAATAACATCAACAATCAGCCACCGTCTCGCTCACTGTGTGTGTGTGTGTGAGTGTGTGTGTGTGTGTGTGTGAGTGTGTGTGTGTGTGTGAGTGTGAGTGTGTGTGTGTGTTCCAGCTCTGGGTCAGTCGATGGGATCTTTAGTGCGGTGTTGAGTCTTTTCAGTTCTCAGGCGCAGGCGGTCCGCTTCTCTTCGTGTCAGCACTTTAGAACGCAGATGAAATGTCAACACCATGTTCTCCAAGTTCTTCTGTTTAAGACACACACACTCACACCTGCACCACCATGTCCACATCGCTGCAGTGCTGAGCATCATACACCACCCTAACACCACCTGCACTGTGGTATTGGATCTGATTAATCTGGAAGTTCTGATGGAACTGATGGTTCTGATGGATTTGATGGTTCTGAGTGACCTGATCTGATGGTTCTGACAGTTCTGATGGATCTGATTGATCTGAAGGTTCTGATGGTTCTGATTGATCTGTTCTGATGGATGTGATGAATCTGATGGTTCTGGTTGATCTAATGGTTGTGGTGGTTCTGATGGTACTGATGGTTCTAATGGATGTGATGAATCTGATGGTTCTGGTTGATCTGATCTGATGGTACTGATGGCTTTAATTGTTCTGATGGATCTGATTGTTCTAATGGTTCTGATTGATGTAATGAATCTGATGGTTCTAATTGATCTGATGGTTCTGGTTAATCTAATGGTTCTGATGGATCTGAAGGTTCCGTTTTTTTCTGATGGATGTGATGGTTCTGGTTGATCTGATGGTTCTGGTGGTTCTGATGAATCTGATGGTTCTGGTTGATCTAATGGTTCTGGTGGTTCTGACGGATGTGATGGTTTTAATTGTTCTGATGGTTCTAATGGTTCTGATTGATGTGACGAATCTGATGGTTCTGATTGATCTAATGGTTCTGGTGATTTCTGATTGATCTGATGGTTCTGGTTGATCTAATGGTTCTGGTGATTTCTGATTGATCTGATGGTTCTGATTGATCTAATGGTTCTGGTGTTTTCTGATTGATCTGATGGTTCTGGTTGATCTAATGGTTCTGGTGATTTCTGATTGATCTGATGGTTCTGGTTGATCTAATGGTTCTGGTGATATCTGATTGATCTGATGGTTCTGCTTGATCTAATGGTTCTGATGTGATGAATCTGATTGATCTGATCTGAAGATTCTGATTGATCTGATCTGAAGGTTCTGGTGGTTCTGGTTGATCTAATGGTTCTGGTTGATCTGATGGTTCTGGTGGTTCTGATGGACCTGACGGATCAACCTCTCAGCTCGCGATGCGCCGTGCGAGTTCTAATGAGGTTCTAAGCCCTGCGTGAGCTCCATCTGATGTCCTCATGTCCAGCTGCGTTTATCCCCGCGTCCCGGCGACACCTCGTTGTTCTGTTCTGTAATCTGTCTCGGTGACGGGCCACGATCAAAGGTTCCGGCCGAAACGCGGCGCCTCTCCGACGCTCTGCACTCTAACTGCGAGAACCCAAATTACAACGTCCTCAAATTACCTTCACCCCGAGGACCGGCCTCCCGTCTGATTACACACCCGCTCCGTCCGACGTTCCTCCATCCACAAACAATTTACCCTCCTTCAGACCCAACCTTTGATCTTTATAGAACCATCAGTCCAACCACGGAACTGTACTACCGTCTTTAAGATCAAAGGACACAAACATTGTTACATTTCAAAGAGACACCTCCAGTCTGTAGTCCATCTGTTCCTCTACATACTCGCTCCGTCCACTTTGGTATGTTCTCCGGTGTTCAGGACGCTCACAGAGCAGGTGGTGTTAGGGTGGTGGATGACGCTCAGTACTGCAGGGACGCTGACGTGGTGGTGCGGGTGCGTTCGTGTGCGACGTGGATCAGACTCAGCAGTGGAGGACCATATGGACGTCTGTCTGTCTCGTTCTACGGGCTCTCAATAGAACCACAGAACCACAGGCCCGTACGGGACTGCGTGTGCGTCCCGTTCTCGGTCGACCACGGGGGGGGGTTCCAATGTGTGAACGCCGTTTGCCGTGACGTGTGGACGTTCTCCAACTTGGACGGAGAGCTTTGGAACCGAACCTCTCCAGATACGTCCAAGATCCCCGTCCTAAACACCGACGGTCCCCCTTTGATCCCGGTCCTCGGCGCGGAACGTACTGGATGCGAGGGCCCGCCGGCCCCGGGACCCGGAGGCGGTGGGAACGTCTTTCCGTGGCATCGGTTCTCATCGTTAGAACGCTTCCCCCCGGAATTCCGGCCAACAAAGACCGGATTATTCGGCGGTGTTGACTTTGCGCCGTCCGCGGGACACCGGCGCTCTGACACGTGACGGGCGGGGGGGGCGCGGGGTAGAACCTAATGGCGTTTGATTAGCGCGGCTCTCCGTTAATAAACTGGCGGTGGCGGCGGCGAGCGCATTCGTCATCCCGACCGCGGCCAGGTGTGCGGCGCGGCGGCCGCAGGGCCCGAGGGGCGGAGGAAATCGGCACCATCCATCAGAACATCCTGCGAGGGCGAAGTGGCGCCAAAATCTACCCCCCCCCCCCACCCACGGCTTGGCGTCAATGGCAGATCCAGTTTTCTGAATGGAGACGTCTCTCTCTCTCTCTGTCTCTCTCGGCCCGGTGCTCTGCCGCGGGGCAGAAGCAGAGGCGGGCGGGCGGGCGGGCGGTTCTTGCGCCCTCCTGCCCCTCTGTTTGTTCAGCTGGGGCGCAGGCCTCGCCGCTGCAGATTTAACGGCGGCCCTCCGACTGGATCGGCGTCTCCGTGAAGCGCTCGGCGAGGAGAACACGACAAAGCGCTCGCCGCTTCACCACGTGTTGCTTTATGGGTGGGGGTGGGGGGGTGAGAGGGCCTGGGGGTGAGTGGGGTGGGGGAGGGGGTGGGGTGAGAGGGCCCGGGGGTGAGTGGAGGGGGCGGTCGTTTTGGGGTGCCGGGTTACGGTGCTACAGTCTGATTTACATCCACACTAATGCAGGTCACAAGTTACACATAACACTCACACCTGTGTGTGTGTGTGTGTGTGTGTGTGTGTGTGGTGCACTGCCTGTAAGTGAGATTTATTTAGTGTGTGGAGAGTGTGTACTGTGAGATTAATTCAGTGTGTGAGTGTGTGTATAGTGTGTACTGTGGGGTTTGTATATTGAGGTGTGTGTGTGTATAGTGTGTACTGTGGGGTTTGTATATTGAGGTGTGTGTGTGTGTGTGTGTGTAGTGTTTACTGTGGGGTTTGTATATTGAGGTGTGTGTATAGTGTGTGTGTGTAGTGTGTACTGTGGGGTTTGTATATTGAGGTGTGTGTGTGTGTGTGTAGTGTGTACTGTGGGGTTTGTATATTGGTGTGTGTGTGTGTGTGTGTAGTGTGTACTGTGGGGTTTGTATATTGAGGTGTGTGTGTGTGTGTGTGTGTATAGTGTGTGTGTGTCTTGTAAAGTTTTGGGGGGTTTACCTCAAACTTCTGGGAGGAGAAACACTGGAACCTTTATAAATATTATAATAATAAATAATAATTAATATAAATATGATGATGATGATGATGATGATGAAGATTAATGAATGATGATGATGAAGATGATGATGATGAATAATGAATGATGATGAAGATTAATGAATGATGAAGATGATGATGAATAATGAATAATGAATGATGATGTTGATGAAACGTGGGTTTTAATTGATTTAATTTGCAGAGACGTTCGTTTCTTGTTTCAGAGCTGAACTTCATGTGGGCGGCTCATCAGGTTCATCACAGCTCTGAGTTCTACAACCTGACCACAGCGCTGCGGCAGTCCGTCTCACAGCAGTTCACCTCCTGGGTACCCTGATCACTAATCAATCACCAATCATCAATCATTAATAAATCATTAATAATCAACCATCAATCAATCATCATTAATCAATCATCCATCATCAATATCTTCACATTAATACTCCTGTTGTGTCTGTGTTGGTTCCCCATGTCCATCCAGGGGAGAACGTTTCGGGCGCTGGGCAGATACACCCAGGACAGAACGCCAATCTATCACTGAACACACACTCACACACACACACACACACTCTACATGGGGCAATTTGGAGAATTCAATTGACCTTGATCCATGTTTTTGGACTGTGGGCGGAAACTGGCGAACCCGGAGGAAACCCACGCGGACACGGGGAGAACATGGAAACTCCACCCAGATGGGGATTCGAGCCGGGAATCCCGAGCGCTGAGAGGAGAACATGCTAAACCACTAAGCCACCGTATCGCCCCTGCACCAATCCATCATTAATAATTCATATATGTGGATCATTTCTAAAGTCTTATGGAAGTTTGTGTGTGTGTGTGTGTGTGTGTGTGTGTTTGTTTGTGTGTTTGCGTGTGTGTGTGTGTTTGTGTGTTTCAGGTGTTCTACCTCCCCATGGCTCTCGTGGTTCCACCTTCAGTCTTTGCGGTTCACATCCAGTTCAATCTGCTGTATCAGTTCTGGATTCACACTGAGGCGAGCTCCTCGTTTACTTTTAATTAAACCTTCATTAATTAAACCTTCATTAATTAAACCTTAAAGGTGATTAAAACACAGGGTTTTTTTTTTTTGTCGCTTTCTAAGTGCCGTATGTTCCGTCGTGCTTCTCTCAGAGCTTCCTCCACCCGGTCAGTCCTGACCCCGCGGCGGGCGGATCATCTGCCCCACGCTGCCACCTCCCTCCCCCTCCTCACAGCACGCCACACTGAATCGGTTCCCGGGTTCGAACCTTCACGGCACCCCCGCCGTTCAGAATGGTTACGTTCGGCGGGGGTCATTTAGGGAGTCGTTTGGGGAGTCGTTTGGTGCGAATGGATGTGGAATCGTTTCTATTTTGGGAGCATTATTAGTGAAAACAGTCCTCACATCCGCGGCTCTCTGAGGGATTTAATTTATACCCCTTTAGAAGATTTATAATTTATACCCCTTTAGAAGAGTTTTTTTTTTTTTTTTTTTTTTTTTTTTTTTTTTTTGAAGTCCCATATTTCCCAGAAGTCTCGAGCCGTCTCGTACGAAACCGAAGTCATCTGGAGCCGGGCCGGTCATTACTGAGAAATAATGACCCTCTGAATCCGTCCACTTTCTAATCTGAAGCTGCGGGTTCACCTTTATCCATCAAATTCATTACTGCACTCAGCCACCGGAGGGCAACGCAAACACCTGAGTGATTTATTTCTGATTATAGTGGTGCGAAATAAAGGTGTGTGTGTGTGTGTGTGTGGAGTCGGGGGGGTGGATTTGAATCTGCAGTGCGCGTCATTAGTTCGGAGTGACTGCTCCCTTTACTTTAAATCTTTACTTAAAAATTTTAGCTTAAAACCGCTATTAATAAAACATAACGATACATTTAATAATCATAATTTAGCCACCTGTAACATGGGACAGTGTCCTAATGTTTCGTCCCCATGTGGGACAGCGTCCTAAGATTTCGTCCCCATGTGGGACAGCGTCCTAAGATTTCGTCCCCATGTGGGACAGCGTCCTAAGATTTCGTCCCCATGTGGGACAGTGTCCTAAGATTTCGTCCCCATGTGGGACAGTGTCCCAAGATTTCGTCCCCATGTGGGATAGCGTCCCAAGATTTCGTCCCCATGTGGGATAGCGTCCCAAGATTTCGTCCCCATGTGGGATAGCGTCCCAAGATTTCGTCCCCATGTGGGATAGAATCCTGATATTTCATTCCTGCATTAGATCATGTCCTTACATTTCGTCCCCGCATGACCTAGTGTCCTAATATTTCATCCCCGCATGATCTAGTGTCCTAATATTTCATCCCCGCATGATCTAGTGTCCTAATATTTTGTCCCCACATAGGATAGGGTCCTGATATTTTGTCCCCGCATGAGATCATGTCCTTGCATTTTGTCCCCACGTGATGTAGTGTCCTAATATTTCATCCCCGCATGACCTACTGTCCTAATATTTCGTCCCCACATGATGTAGTGTCCTAATATTTCGTCCCCACATGATGTAGTGTCCTAATATTTCTTCCTCGCATGAGATCATGTCCTTAAATTTCGTCCCTGCATGAGATGGTGTCCTAATATTTCGTCCCCGCATGATCTACAGTAGTGTCCTAATATACATTTCCCATGTGAGAGAGTGTTCGAATATTTTGTCCCCACATGAGATTGCCCTGATCAGGCATGAGTGCCCTGATACAGTAGTTCGTCCCTTCGTGAGCTGGTGTCCCGATATTCCGTCCCTTCGTGAGACGGTGTTCCGATGTTTTATAAAGATGTCAGTTCTCATGCCGTGAGGTTCTATGTGAATGAAGGGCGACGTTCTCGTTCTTTTTTTTTTTTTTCCCCTCTCGTGGTTGCTCTGCTGCTCTCACCATAGAGAAGCGAACCTCAGCCGAAGCTCATCAGACGCGAGGACAGCAGATATTAATGACGGTCCACGTCAGGACCCATTAGAGAACACGGGAACCATGCAGCTCTTGGGTTCTGCACGATTCCTGCACGAAGCTGTCGGCCAAAACAAAGACAAGGCAATCAAAGCAGAAGATTAATCACACGTGTGATCCAACCCCGCGACTCGCTTCGCAGATCTGTTTAGCAACAGCTGGCACGGCGGCGGCGGGGGGGGGCGGCGGGGCGGGGGCGTTCCGTCAGCGGGTTCCTTACTGTTCTCCTCTGTAATCGACTTAATGACCTGAAAACAGGACGCGGCCCGAAGTATTACTCAATTCATAATCTAAACCTGGCTCGTGTTCTGCTTTCAGTTTGTCAGAGACCTGGGACCTCTGGAGTGGATCCTGAACACGCCCAGCCATCACAGAGTTCACCACGGTGAGGACCCCGTCCCCCGCACTCGGTTACGGAACCCTGAGCTCTTAAGAACGAATGGAGTTACGGAACAAGAGGCTCGGCCGCGGACTGTACGGAGTGTCCGCAGTACAGGGGTTGGGGTTCAGGTGGCGCTCTGATTGAGAACGTTGGGTCTGTTAAAGCGGGGGTTCTCAACGGGTCTCCACACGGGACCCACATGTTCTCGTGGTCATTAGGTCGCAACCCACTTTACTTTAAATTACATTACTTTGAATTTTTCACTTATAAAGTTTAGCCAAAAACCGCAATTAATAAAATATCATAATAAATATAATTATCATAATTTGGCCACCTGTGATGTTGAATGGTCTCAATATTTCGTCCCCATATTAGATAGTGTCCTGGTATCTTGTCCCTACATGAGCTGGTGTGCTTAAATTTCGTCCCCACATGAGATAGTGTCCTGATATTTCGTCCCCATATTAGATAGTGTCTTTATATTTTGTCCCTACATGAGATGTTGCACTTAAATTTCCTCCCCACATGAGATGGTGTCTTGATATTTCGTCCCCATATTAATTTGGGTCCTGGTATTTTGTCCCTACATGAGATGTTGCACTTAAATTTCGTCCCCACATGAGATGGTGTCTTGATATTTCGTCCCCATATTAATTTGGGTCCTGGTATTTTGTCGCTACGTGAGATGGTGTGTTTAAATTTTGTCCCCACATGAGATAATATCCTCATATTCCTTCTCCTCATGAGATATTGTCCTGATATTTCGTTCCCACATGGGTTGGTGTCCTCATATTTATTATGATATATTTGTGTTTTGCCATCTCGCTTCACAGAGAAGGGAAGGGTAGCCGGCAAACAAATGGTGGTTACCATGGCAACGAGAATGCTGTGTGTGTGTCTGATGCGTGCCTCTCTCTGTCACTGGAAAAAAAATAAAAAAATCAGATTAACATTAATTATTTAATTAGTGCGATTGCCGTATATAAAAGGGTCCGTATGTAACTGGTGGAACCATGTGTGCTTCAACGGAACCTCCACCGCTTTAGCAGACAGTAGTCTTGAACCAGGAACCCCTGTTTGGGTTCCTAATGCGTAGTTCTAGTTCGTTTGGTACTAAAAAACATGCTGACTGTGTACTGAACCCCTCTGTTCACCTCCTTGTGCAGGGAGGAACCACTACTGCATTGATAAGAACTACGGGGGAACTCTCATCATCTGGGACCGAATGTTCGGTAAGAGCCTATCCAGTCATGACGCGCTGACCCGTTGGATGAACGTTACAATAATGTTCCTCACGTTTCCTTAAAGGAACGTTTGCGCCTGAAGGGGAAAGAGTCATCTATGGACTCACGCACCCCATCAACACCTTCGATGCTCTTTTCGTTCAGGTGGGTGGGACCTACTCATTTTTAGGGGTTCTGATTGGATACTTGTGTGTGACATCACGTTACCGTAATGTAACCATGGAGACGGCGCCGCAGGATCGGTAGGTCTGTGGGGTTCAGGGTGGTTTGAATTTTTAAATTGGGTTCTTGACGTGGATTTTCATTTTCCAAAGTGGGGAACTGTCCTGTAGAGGTCGCTGGTCAGTTGCAGGGCATTCATACCAACACATACACTTACAATGGGGCAATTAGGCACCTCCACCTGACGTGCATGGAGAACATACAAACTCCCACCGGACTAGAAAGCAGCCTCGTAAAGGCTCTTTTGAGAATGCGTATAAATACTGATTCCCTACACCGGCCAGTAGAGGCTGCTATTGAGGCAGTGACGCCTCCAGCCTGACCTCCCACCCGTCAGACAGACAGCCCCGCCCGCGGAACGCAGATCTCCTCCAATAGTGTTCCAGAGTCGTTCACGTGGAAACCGTTGTCCACGGCAACTCTCTTCAGCTCCTGTAAACGTTGACGCAGTCGGAACGTATTTAAATAACGGATGTTCATTTAGAGCCGAGCCCGAGCGACTTCAGCGTGAATATAGAACCCGCGGAACCCGCAGACGACGCGCGGCCCGTAGAACGAGGTCACGGTTTATTTTAGAAACGGAGCGAGGGCGATCGGTCAGCGTTAACGCAAACAGTTTAATCAGAGCTGAAGCCTGAAGGGAACCCGGGGTGCTGGTGCGCAGCGGTGCGCGCCACTTTAACACGCACCCCCCTTTTGTTTTCTCTTTACTGGCACCAGATGGGCATCGCCATCATGTCGAAAGTATGCCACTGATTCCCGTCTGGAGAGGGGAACACTCCGGCGCTCAGACTTTCCGAATGGAAATTCCAAGTCAGGGTTCCGTTCGGATCGACGCTCCGCGCGGCGGCCGCAGTTTGGCGTCTCCGTTTATCCCTTTATTTTTATTCTGATTCAATAAACACGAGGACACGGACATTTAATGTCCGCCGGCGCAGAGTTCCGTTCCCGTCTGCCCAGACATCCACACGACTCCATCCGAAAACTCCACCCGGGTTCTAGATCCTGTTATCCATCCCTACGTCCCTCCTCGCGATATTCCCACTTTGGACCATCCAGCGGCCATGTGGGATAGAGTCCTAATATTTCGTCCCCGTATGAGATATTGTTCAAATATTTTGTCCCCACATGTGATAGGGTCCTGATATTTCGTTCCCACATGACGTAGTGTCCTAATATTTCGTTCCCACATGACGTAGTGTCCTAATATTTCGTTCCCACACAATGTAGTGTCCTAATATTTCGTCCCCACATGATCTGGTGTCCTAATATTTTGTTTCCACATGATGTAGTGTCCAAATATTTTTGTCCCCACATAATCTGGTGTCCTAATATTTTGTTTCCACATGATGTAGTGTCCTAATATTTCATCCCCACATGATCTGGTGTCTTAATATTTCGTTCCCACATGATGTAATGTCCTAATGTTTTGTCCCCACATGATCTAGTGTCCTAATATTTTGTCCCCACATGATGTAGTGTCCTGATATTTTGTTCCCACATGATGTAGTGTCCTAATATTTCGTCCCTACTTGATTTGGTGTCCTAATATTTTGTTTCCACATGAACTAGTGTCCTAATATTTCGTCCCCACATAAGATCATGTCCTAATATTTTGTCCCCGCATGATCTAGTGTCCTAATATATTATCCCATGTGAGATAGTGTTCAAATATTTTGACCCCCCACATGAGAGAGTGTCCTGATACAATATTTCGTCCCTTTGTGAGACGGTGTTCCAAAGTTTTATGAACGTCAGTTCTCATGCCGTGTCCCCCCCCCCCCCAACAATGTACCAGAATCCTTATCCACCCCTCCGCTCCCACTTTGGACTGTCCAGCGTGGCGGCGCCGTGGTTACCGTATCACAGTGATGTGCTCCTGGGTTCCAAGCCACGTTCCGTTCATTTAACGCAGGCTCTGCATGTCCTCCACGTGCCTGCAGGGGTCTTTTCCGAGTTTGTGAGGTTGTGTTGGAGATCTTTGTGTGATGGCGTGTGTTTCTGGTTGATCTCTAACTCCGGCGCGTCGTGTCCCGTCTCTCCGCAGTTTCATCATTATAAATACATCGGTCAGCAGTTTTTAAACGCCGAGGGTCTTACACACAAGCTGGCGGTCATCTTTTATGGACCGGGATGGGCTCCGGGAAAACCGCGACTGGGGGACCCTGAAGACTTACCTGTGGTAGGTTCCACGCTCTCTCTCTCTCTCTCTCTCTCTCTCTCTCTCTTTGCGCTCACATTCTCATTACATATCAGGGGGGGGGTTCCACGGTTCCACAGTTCCACGGTCAGGATGTCGGCATGGTCCCTGTTTAACAGGACAGCAGGAGGAGGAGGTGCAACGTTCCTTCTGCATTGTTGACTAAAACATTCAGAATCTTGATGTCCTTCTTGGACGGCATGGTGGCTTAGTGGTTTGGCATGTTCTCCTCTCAACGCTGGGGATTACCGGTTTGAATCCCAATGTGGGTGGAGTTTCCATGTTCTTTCCAGGTTCTCCAGTTTCCTCCCACAGTCCAAAAACATGGATTCAAGGTGAATTGGATGCTCCAAATTGCCCCATAGTGTGTGTGTGTGTGTGTGTGTGCCCAGTGATAGATTGGCGCCCTGTCCTGGGTGTATCTGCCCAGCGCCCGAAATGTTCTCCCCTAGATGCCCCCCCCCGTGACCCTAGTAGAGGATAAAGTGAAAGATAATGGATGAATGTCCTTCAGGGAACCAAAAGCGTTTTCCATGTTTTATTTATTCATTCATTCATGGGGGGTTCCCCATGCCCATCCAGGGGAGAACATTTCAGGCGCTGGGCATACTCACTCACTCACACACACACACTCTATATGGGGCAATTTGGAGAACTCAATTGACCTTGATCCATGTTTTTTGGACTGTGGGAGGAAACCGGAGAACCCGGAGGAAACCCACGGGGACACTGGGAGAACGTGGAAACTCCTGCCAGATGGGGATTGGAACCAGGAATCCCTAGTGCTGAGAGGAGAACATGCCAACCACTAAACCACCATGCCACCCGTTTTATTTATTTATATATAAATATATATTTAATTTAATTTGTTTACAGCATGCCTCGCGCTCGCAGCACCTGTTCCGTGGACGTTCCGCTCGTTTATAAATAGCGTAGGTCGTTTCTAAAACCTGCGTTTTTATCCGGCCGCCGTTCGCGACCTACAATTTGCGCGACAGAAGAAGGCCGGCCCTCGACTCGCTCTTTACGAGTTCAGCTCGGCGCCAAAAAAAGACCCGTTTTTATTTTTAACGGAGAACAATGGACTCGCTCCCTCAGGCCTTTGAAGAGCGAGGCTTTAGTGAGGCGG
>JAFMOC010000198.1:962500-997500 GCA_019802505.1 Corydoras sp. C115
GTGTGTGAGTGAGTGAGTGAGTGTGTGTCCAGCGATAGATTGGTGTCCTGTCCTGGGTGTATCTGCCCAGCGCCCGAAACGTTCTCCCCTGGATGGACATGGGGAACCCCGACTGGAGAACCCAAGCACTGAGGACTGGCACTCATTTCGGTTCTGCTTCTGTACCAGGTTCTCTCTCAGACCCACGTTCTGCTGACCTCCGGATACGTGATGCTCACGCTCACCACTCTGGGATACATGATGGACCAAAGGTACTGTAAACCCGGTTCTGTCAGAACATAATGTGAATTAACGACTGAACACTGATGGAACCACGTAGAACGTTATGAAAAAAACTTCTATATTTTTAAACAGACTGTCTGCATATATAAGGGTTCTGTAAAGGCTCTGTAAGGGTTCTGTAAGGGTTCTATAAAGGTACTGTAAGGGCTCTGTAAGGGTTCTGTAAGGGTTCTGTACATTCTGTAGGGTTCTATAATGGTTCTGTAGGGCTCTATATGGGTTCTGTAAGGATTCTGTAAAGGCTCTGTAAGGGTTCTGTAGGGTTCTATAAGGGTTCTGTAGGGTTCTATAAGGGTTCGGTAGGGCTCTATAAGGGTTCGGTAGGGCTCTATAAGGGTTCTGTGGGGTTCTGTAAGGTTGTATAAGGGTTCTATAGGGTTTTGCAAGGGTTCTGTAAGGTTCTATAAGGTTCTATAATGGTTCTGCGAGGTGTTGTGTATATGTATGTGTGTCTGTGTATGTGTGTGAGTGATCCCCCCCCCCCTGCAGGCGTGATGGCGTTCTGTAGGGTTCTCTGTGTGTGTGTGTGTGTGTGTGTGTGTGTGTGTGTGTGAGTTACGTTCTCGTGTCCCCCCTCAGGCGTGACGGCGTTCTGTAGGGTTCTGTGTGTGTGTATATATGTGTGTGTGTGTGTGTGTGTGTGTGTGTGTATGTGACGTTCTCGTGATCCCCCGCAGGCGTGACTGCGTTCTGTAGGGTTCTGTGTGTGTGTGTATATATATATATATGTGTGTGTGTGTGTGTGTATGTGACGTTCTCGTGATCCCACGCAGGCTTGACGGTGTTCTGTAGGGTTCTGTGTGTGTGTGTGTGTGTCTGTGTGTGTGTGACGTTCTTGTGATCCCCCCACAGGCGTGACGGCGTTCTGCTGGAGATCTTGCGATGCTTGTTGCTGATGGTTCTCCTGCGGTTCCGTTACATCACGCCGATCCTGCCCACCGCGCTCGCTCTGCCCACCGAGGTACGGAGATCAATTATTTAATTCTCTTAATTACCTTCATCATCGTTAATGTATTTCACTTTAATATGTCATAACAACCTGCCTTAATATGTCCTCTCTCAGTCCGAAAACATGGATTTAAGGTGAATTGAATGCTCTAAAATGCCCCATATATAATGTGTGTGTGTGTGTGTGTGTGTGTGTGTGTGTGTGTGTGTGTGCCCAGTGATAGATTGCCCCCCCTGTCCTGGGTGTATCTACCCAGCACCTGAAACGTTCTTCCCTGAATAGACCCCACGCAACTCTAGAACAGGATTAAGCGGAACATAATGAATGGATGAATGCTCCAAATTGCCCCATATATATATATATATAGTGTGTGTGTGTGAGTGAGTGTGTGCGCAGCGATAGATTGGAGTCCTGTCCTGGGTGTATCTACCCAGCGCCCGAAACGTTCTCCCCTGGATGGAGACCCACCCCCCAACACACACACACACACACACACACACACACACACACACACACACACACACACACACACACACACAGTAGAGGATTAAGCAGCATATAATGAATGAGTGTATATAATAAGCGGAGTGTATTCAGCAGACATCGGCCGGCGTGCCGCGTTACACATCGTTGTGTTGAAGTGCCCTAATTAGGGTAACGACATGAGGCGGGGGCGGGGGGGGGGGGGTAGGGGCAGTTCAGACGCCTGCTCTCGGATCGTGAGTGAAGCGGTATTGATGTTGCATATCATCACACAGCTAACAGCCACCTATTATATCTGACAGTGCGTGGGGGGGTGTGTGCGTGTGTGTGTGTGTGTGTGTGTGGGTGTATATATATATGTGTGTGTGTGTGTGTGTGTGTGTGTGTGTGTGTGTGTGCGTGCGTGCGTGCGTGCGTGGTGATGTATAACTCCAGATGCATGGCCCAATCGACCATAAAATTGCCATGTGTTTCTGGCTCATGCCACAGGACTGTAGATCGTGACTGACCCCTCATTACCGCACCACCACCGCCCACCCCCCCCCCCCACAGCACCCCCCCCCCCCGTTTTTCTCACTCTCGGTTCTCTCCATTTTTCTTGGGCCCTGCCCGAACCCGGGGCAACACTGCTGGAACCAATTAAGCCGCTCTGTGGCGAACTGGAGGCCTGATGAGATTCGCACATGAGAGTCGAACTGTTCCATTTATTCTCTGACCCCGTGACTGAGGGTCTGAGGTGCTACATCAACCACCCAAAAAACACCCCCAACCCTCCCCCTCCCCCCCCCCGAAAAAAAAACAAAAACACACACGGCTTTAATTCCCAACGGCGTTGCGTGGAATCAAAGAGAACGGTGAGAACGTTCCCTCAATGCTGCGGGCCGGAGCGTCGCTTTAACGTTCGGAGTCGGGCGTCCACACACTTCCGACCCGAGTTCTAGATTTTGCGGTGGACGGGTCATGTGATCGACCAGCAATCGTCTCCTTTTTTTAAGTTTTAGAACCTGGGGGGGGGGGGGGGGGGGGGCAGAACGTTCCAGGGAAGAACGTTCTGAGCACTGGGCAGATACATCCAGGACAGGACACCAATCTATCGCTGGACACACACTAACTCACACATGAACACAGTTTATATGGGGCAATTTAGAGCATTCTATTCACCTTGAATCCATGTTTTTGGGCTGTTGGTGGAAAGTGGAGAACAGGCAAGCTCCACCCAGATCGGGATTCGAACCTGGATCCCCAGCGCTGGGAGGAGAACATGCCAAACCACTACAACCAATGAGCGCTGAAGTTATAATATTAACAGTTTTAAGAACCAATTGATTTCAAAAGGGAAGGGGGCGGGGCACGGTGGCTTAGTGGTTGGCATGTTCTCCTCTCAGTGCTGGGGATTTCCAGGTCGAATCCCCATCTGGGTGGAGTTTGCATGTTCTCCCCGTGTCCGCGTGGGTCTCCTCCGGGTTCTCCGGTTTCTTCCCACAGTCCAAAAACATGGATTCAAGGTCAATTGAGTTCTCCAAATTGCCCCATATAGAGTGTGTATGTGTGAGTGAGTGTGTGCCCAGTGATAGATTGCCCCCCTGTCCTGTATGGGTGTATCTGCCCAGCGCCCAAAATGTTCTCCCCTGGATGGGCATGGGGAACCCCCCCCCCCCCCGCGACCCTAATAGAGGATAAAGCTGATGATGGATGGATAACCCTTTAATTTCATTGATTCAATCGCAGAACATCTGAAACGGCGCGGGCGGGGACGTTCTGGGGTGTTAATAATCCGTCCAATCAGGGTTTATAAACGTTATGACCTCATCCAACACGCGGAACCCAGAGAACCAACGTTCCGCTGCTCTACCTCAAACCAGGTCCTCTTTAAACTTAAAGAGCTCCGTACCCCCCCCCCCCCAGGCGGGCCGTTTGACCTTATTTTTTATTTATTTATTTTTAACGATTACGAGCCGGCTGTAAAACGAAGGCGCACGTTGAAGCTCCGCCTCATAAATCAGAACGAGTACAAACGGGTGCGGCGCGAGCGCGGGCTGGGACTCATTATTTAAAATAGTTCCCCTTTAAAGCAGCAGGGCGTCGCTGTAAACGTAGCTGGCGATGGATAGACGATCAAAGGGCCGGGCCCCCGCCCCGCCCGCCCGCCGCACGCCTTCACCGTCCCACCCGGCCGCGCCACCGGGGACCTGTTTACCTGCGCATGTGCTTCTAATTGGCGTGTAATTAAGCGTTAGAACGCCAGGCGGACGGTTCCACCGTTCTGTTGGCTCGCGCCTGCGAACCAATCACAGATCAGAGACGAGACGGTCGACACGATTATCGTCTACGAAATAATCACGATAATTACGATAATCGTCTTCTAATTAACTTAAAAAGAAAAGATTCACAGTTCCTTATAAATTATATATTATATTATATTATGTTCTAATTAGGTATTTAATAATAATAATAATAATAATAATAATAATAACTATAATATATCTAATAATAATTACATTTAAAATATCATTACAAAATCTATTGCTGGGCTCACACATACACTATATGGGGCAACTTGGAGCCTTAAATTGACCTTGAATCCATGCAAGCTCTTCCCAGATTGGGATTCGAACCCGGAATTCCCAGTGCTGATAGGAGAACATGCTAAACCACATACGATTCCCGCGCTCTCTGCTTCGGGGGCCGGTTAACGAGCTCGCTGTGCGGCGGCCGAGCGGATCCGTAGTGCGATATGCAGTTCGCTCAGGAGGGGGCGCCAAAACAAATACCACTTAAAATCATTTTTTACAAATCGATTCTTGGGCATTTTGAATCGATTCCGAATCACCTGGACTACGACTGGCGATTCATTGAAGAATCGATTTTTTTATTTATTTTTTTTCAGCACCCCCGACTGCGCCACCACGTACCGCCCCGCCCCTCGTAACCACTCGAGAACATGTGACTTCATCCAGCGTGACAAACGGACGGCGTGCAGTACCGTGGACGGCCTGCGGGTGGCTCTGCAGCGAGGCGAGGCGAGCACCTCCCTCCCCGAGTTCTTTCCGTTCCAATTAAAGATAATATTTGCACTGCGCTCCTCACGGGAGCGACCCGAACACTCGAGCACGCTGCGGAGGACGGCGGGTCAGGATAATATTATGAAGGTCAGGACGCACGGCAGAGCGCCACCTTATCTGACCACAGCACCTGAAACCGGGGGGGGGGGGAGAACATGCAAAACACCCCGAACCCTCCAGCTGCACCATTCTGTCCATCTACGTAATGACGACCTGCCGTGGATGTCGTCAAGGTCATGTGTGTGTGTGTGTGTGTGTGGTGTCAGCTGGGTGTGTGTGTGTGTGTGTGTGGTGTGTGTGTGTGGTGTCAGCTGGGTGTGTGTGTGTGTGTGTGTTCGCTGAAGTGGTTCAGAGGGTCCTCAGAGACCCCCGCGCCACCACCCCGCTCCGCTGCCTTCATTACTGCATCAAAGCGCCCCGCCGCTCGTTTGCCCCGCCGCTCGTTTGCCCCGCCGCTCGTTTGCCCCGCCGCTCGTTTGCCCTCGGGTCGATTTATCCCCCTCTGAGCGCCGCTCCTTAAGGTGGAAACTTTAGACGGACCACCGACGTTCCCCCGACGTCCACCTTAAAGAGCCGCAGGTGGTCGATCTCCACACGGCGGAGGTTCCCCGCTCCTGTGTGTTTGCTTTTTAAAGCTGGCGGGTGGGGGGGCTGGTGGGGGCGGGTTGGGGGGGCGGGTGGCGCTGATGCCGGGTGTGGGCGTGGTCGTTAGGCGCGAGGTGCAGGGGCGTTCTGGGAGGGGCGGGGTTGGAGGTGCTGGGACGTAGCTGGTCGCTGTGCACTGACGAGGTCAGACGTTCTGATTCAGAACACCACCACGTTCTCCTCCTCCCTCGTTCTGCTGACTTCAGAAATACAGCTGAAACGATGGGGGGGGGGGGCGGCGTAATTAAAATAAAATCTTATTTTAATTAAGGCACGGCGGCTTAATGGTTGGCACGTTAGCCTCTCAGTGCTGCGGAGTTTGCATGTTCTCCCCCGTCCACGTGGGTTTCCTCTGGGTTCTCCGGTTTCCTCCACACAGTTTAAAAATATGGATTCAAGGTAAATTGAATGCCATAAGTTGCCCCATATAGAGTGTGTGTGAGTGATTGTGAGTGTGAGTGATTGTGAGTGTGTGAGTGTGTGTGAGAGTGTAAGTGATTGTTTGAGTGTGTGTGAGAGAGTGAGTGTGTGTGTAAGTGTGTGTGTGTGTTCTCTCAGAGGGAAACAGCTGTGCGGTTCTTGAGGAAGTTCTCATTCTTTCCCATCGGTGTGGGGCGGGGCAGGGCGGGGGGGGCGGGGCAGGATGGGGGGGGTGCGGTTCTGAGGGTCGGGGTCCGCGTTTGGCCCGACTTTAAAAGGCGGATGCAGTTTACGGGCTGGAACGCGGGGGCGGGGGGGAAGTGGGGGGGCGGGGGGGCAGTGGAGGGGTGGGGCCCGGTTCTGCCGGGGGGACGTTTCTGGCAGAACCCTCCGGTCCTCTGTGATCAGCGTCATTCACCCCCGAAATAAAAACATTGCATTGTGGGAAATTCTTCAGACTCGGATCCCAACCCTCAGAGACGTTTAGAACCCTGCGTCCAAAACGCAGACTTATTAGATTAATTAACCTTAATTATTAATAATTACAAATGTAATAATTATTACCCTAATTACACCACAGTGCATTCATTAATTCATTATCTTCCATTTTATCCTCTATTAGGGTCGCGGGGGGGGGGGGGGGGGTTCCCCATGCCCATCCAGGGGAGAACGTTGCGGGCGCTGAGCAGATACACCCAGGACAGGGGGGCAATCTATCACTGGACATACACATACACACACACTCTATATGGGGCAATTTGGAGAACTCAATTCACCTTGATCCATGTTTTTGGACTGTGGGAGGAAACCGGAGAACCCGGAGGAAACCCACGCGGACACGGGGAGGACATGCACAAGCTTGTACATTGTTAATATTATTATTTATTAATTTAATAATGAGACTGCAAGGTGGCTTAGTGGTTTGGCATGTTCTCCTCTCAGTGCTGGGGCTCCAGGTTCGAATCCCAGTCTGGGTGAAGTTTGCATGTTCTCCCTGAGTCTGCATGGGTTTACTCACTCCCCCCCCCCCCCACAGTCCAAAAATGTTGATTCAAGGTAAATTGAATGCTCTAAATTGCCCCAAATACAGTGTGTGTGAGTGAGTGTGTGCTCAGTGATAGATTGCCCCCCTTTCCTGGGTGTATCTGTCCAGCGCCCCAAACGTTCTCCCCTGAATGATCATGGGGAACGGGGAACATCCCCCCCCCCCCCCATAATGAATAATGAATATATTGATCTTGGACATATTCTTGCACCTTGCAGCCCTCACCACTAGGGGGCGCTCCCGTTACATGAATGTTTCTGTATTTAGAACTAATAAAGCACTCGAACACGTGATTACGTCTCTGTAACGATGATGTGTTAAAACCGTGTGTGTGTGTGTGTGTGTGTGTTTCAGGTGTTTGCGTTCCTCTCAGCGATCTTCTGCGCTGCACACGGTGTGTTCAGGATGACGGACAGGGAGAAGAGCCAGTGAGGGACGGCTGACGGAGCCGGAGCCCCGCCCCCTCGTTCCGTCCCGTCTGATTTTGTACAAATTAATATTTTAAACTTTAAATTTAAAATCAGGTTTAAAACTAACGATGACGTAACGTAATTAAACAACCTGACCTAATTAATCCATCAGCCAATCAGAAACCTCGCTTCGTTCAAACCATTACATCCACCACTGACCGTACGGACGGGGTCTGAGGTTCTCTACGTTCTGTAGTCCAGCCGTTCCTCTGCACACTCTGTTAGTCCCCTTTGGAATGTCCCCCCGTCTCTGATTCTACATCCACTAGGTGGCGCAGTGAGGTGGAGGAGTGTTCAGTGTCCAGCAGCGCCACCACGTCAGTGTCACAGTGCAGAACCACATTCAGGTGCTAGATGCACGGTGTATATTTTTGGGGTTACAGATGTGAACATGCTGCTGCTGCTGCTGCTGTTTTTAAACTGCTGTAGTGGTTTGGCATGTTCTCCTCTCAGCACTGGGTTTGAATCCCGATCTGGGTGGAGTTTGCATGTCCTCCCCGTGTCCCCAGTTTCCTCCGGGTTCTCCGGTTTCCTCCCACAGTCCAAAAACATGGATTCAAGGTAAATCGAATGCTCTAAATTGCCCCATATAGCGTGTGTGTGTTTATTGTAGTTCTTACAGTGCGACGCTGACGTGAACGCAGTGTGTAATTCACATTATGATTGTAAATATTTTTGCCTTGTTCGTCATTAATTAATTAATTATGTCAAATAAATTAATTAACTCTGATTTGTTTTCATGTGAAAACTTCTGTAATTCACTTTTTAAAATAAACACATTAACCAACAGTTATTTTGTTCTCATTCGCCGCCGCAGTTGTGTAACGTTCCACCAGGTGGCAGTAAAAACGTTTAATATAAAGTTACATTTGATTTTTTTACTTTTATTATTTAGGGCGGCACGGTGGCTTAGTGGTTTAGCACGTTCTCCTCTCAGCGCAAGGGATTCCAGGTTCGAATCCCCATCTGGGTGGAGTTTCCATGTTCTCCCCGTGTCTGCGTGGGTTTCCTCCGGGTTCTCCGGTTTCCTCCCACAGTCCAAAAACATGGATCAAGTCATTTGAGTTCTCCAAATTGCCCCATATAGAGTGTGTCTGTGTGAGTGAGTGTGTGTCCAGCGATGGATTGGCGCCCTGTCCTGGGTGTATCTGCCCAGCACCCGAGACGTTCTCCCCTGGATGGGCATGGGGAACCCACCGCAACCCTAATAGAGGATAAAGCAGGAGATAATTAATGAATACTTTTATTATTTATTCATTCATTCATTATCTTCCGCTTTATCCTCTATTAGGGTCGCGGGGGGGGGGGGGGGTTCCCCATGCCCATCCAGGGGAGAACGTCTCGGGCGCTGGGCAGATACACCCAGGACAGGGCGCCAATCCATCGCTGGGCACACACTCACTCACACAGACACACTCTATATGGGGCAATTTAGAGAACTCAATTAACTTGATCCATGTTTTTGGACTGTGGGAGGAAACCGGAGAACCCGGAGGAAACACACACGGACACAGGGAGAACATGGAAACTCCACCCAGATGGGGATTCGAACCGGGAATCCCTAGTGCTGAGAGGAGAACATGCTAAACCACTAAGCCACCGTGCTGCCCTTATTATTTATTACTTTATTTATTGATCCTTTTGTGTTGTTTGTTCCTCTATTTGCGCCTTTAACAGATTTTCTGATTTTATTTCATAAATTCTTAAAATGTATTTAATTCACGCAGATAGTAAATAATTCTGGATTAATTTCGACTGTTTGTTTGGATGACGCGGTGTATACTGCCCCCTGCTGTCTAACGAGAGAATTAATATGAGCAGTTTGTCGGTTCATCAAAGACGTGTTTTATTGCGTAAACTCGAAACGTCTTTATATTTTACAGTAAAACTGCTTCCGTTTCTAAACGTCTCGCTACCGTGACGTAATAAAACTATTTCAGTTAAATCAAAACTATATATATATATACTAAACACGCTGTTTAAAATGATCAATAAATAAATCAATGATTGTTTTAAAATATTGTTTAGATTCTGAATGATGAAATCGCTTTATTAATGTGTTATTATTTGCGTTTTAATGATCTTTCTGTGTTTTTTATGGTTATTTATTATTATTTTATTTATTTCACAGCATTTTATTTGTATTTGTGTTATATTTGATTCACTGCGTGACGCTCGCGATTCAAATCCCGATCTGGGAATTAAAATGCTGTTGTTTATTTGACCACACGAGGGCAGCAGTGCACTTTAAAAAGAACATTATTTTATATGATGTATTTTTGCCGCCCGGCCTCTAGATGGCGCAGCAGCCTTTCTGATCCCCTCATGGCTCCCGGATGAATCTGCTGAAGGTAAAAACCGCGTGTTTTGTTTGTAAATCAGTTTAATTTCCTTAAAAACGGAACGTCGGCTTCATCAAAGACTCATTTCAGCGTTTACACTTAAAACGTCTTTATATTTACTGTTTGTAAATGTTTCGTGACTTTAATATATTAAAATATTTTAGGTAAATAAAATAAAATAAAATAAATCTGATGATGATTTAGATTAAAGGCTCGTGCATTTAATTCTGTGCTTTTATTTTGTAATCCGGTTCATTCAGTCTGATCAATTTAAAGTTTCCTAATTAAACATTTTTATTTTTCTGTTTTAAAATCTGCTGAAGTTTACGCGTAAATCTTTTTTCCTTTTCTTTTAAAAAATAAATTTTAAATATTTTTAAATGAAATTAATAAACTGAATTAAACTGAAGTGTTTTAAAGTTTTTTGCTGAGTGTTTTCATGTTATAATATCTTTATTTTTTTTATTTTATCCTTTGTTATTGAATTTTTCTGTCTTTTCTTTGTTTTTTATTAATGAATTTCGTTTTTAATTATAATAATGATCGCTGTGTCAGTCTCTCTGTGTGTGAAGCTTTTCTTCGCGGCGTTTCAGATTCGATTTCACGTCTGATTTCGTTCTTTAAAAACATTTTACTGAGACGCTCAGAATAAGAGTTCTATACAAACATGACATGAGTCCACCCCGTCCATCCCGTCCATCCCGTCCACCCACCGACCGAATGACCCTCAACTTCTGGAGAGACGGTGAAGAAAAGAGAGACTGAGGAGGTCAGGAGGTAAACGACTGAGGACGAGAGAGAGACGGAGGACGAGAGAGAGACTGAGGACGAGAGAGAGACTGAGGACGAGAGAGACTGAGGACGAGAGACTGTGAGGAGGTGAGAGACTGAGGACGAGAGGGTCGCAGTGGTGAGGTAAATGACTGAAGACGAGAGAGACAGTGAGGAGGACGAGAGGGACAGTGAGAGGGACGGTGAGAGGGACAGTGAGAGGGACGGTGAGAGGGACGGTGAGAGGGACAGTGAGAGGGACGGTGAGAGGGACAGTGAGAGGGACGGTGAGAGGGACAGTGAGAGGGACAGTGAGAGGGACGGTGAGAGGGACGGTGAGAGGGACGGTGAGGAGGTGAGAGACTGAAGACGAGAGAGACAGTGAGGAGGACGAGAGGGACAGTGAGAGGGACTGTGAGAGGGACAGTGAGAGGGACTGTGAGAGGGACGGTGAGAGGGACGGTGAGAGGGACGGTGAGAGACTGAGGACGAGAGGGACAGTGAGAGGGACGGTGAGAGGGACGGTGAGGAGGTGAGAGACTGAGGACGGTGAGGAGGACGAGAGGGACGGTGAGAGGGACGGTGAGGAGGTGAGAGACTGAGGACGAGAGGGACAGTGAGAGGGACAGTGAGAGGGACGGTGAGAGGGACGGTGAGAGGGACGGTGAGGAGGACGAGAGGGACAGTGAGAGGGACAGTGAGAGGGACGGTGAGAGGGACAGTGAGAGGGACGGTGAGAGGGACGGTGAGAGGGACGGTGAGGAGGTGAGAGACTGAGGACGGTGAGGAGGACGAGAGGGACGGTGAGAGGGACGGTGAGGAGGTGAGAGACTGAGGACGAGAGGGACGGTGAGAGGGACAGTGAGAGGGACGGTGAGAGGGACAGTGAGAGGGACAGTGAGAGGGACAGTGAGAGGGACGGTGAGAGGGACGGTGAGAGGGACGGTGAGAGGGACGGTGAGGAGGACGAGAGGGACAGTGAGAGGGACGGTGACGGTGAGAGGGACGGTGAGAGGGACGGTGAGAGGGACAGTGAGAGGGACGGTGAGAGGGACGGTGAGAGGGACGGTGAGAGGGACGGTGAGGAGGACGAGAGGGACAGTGAGAGGGACGGTGAGAGGGACGGTGAGAGGGACGGTGAGAGGGACAGTGAGAGGGACGGTGAGAGGGACAGTGAGAGGGACAGTGAGGGGGTCGGTGAGAGGGACAGTGAGGAGGTGAATGTTCTTAAATAAAAGCCTTTAATCACGTCCTCGTGTCTCTGCTGCTCCGTCTTCTCCGGTGTGAAAATCAGATTATTATTTATAATTAAAGGAGGTGATGGATCGGGGGGGGGGGGAGGGGTTGGGGGGGGGGTTGTTGGGGTGGGTGTGGGGGGTCATTAATTCACCTGAACGGTTCGTCTGTCCTCACCTTCAATACGTCTCCTGAGACAGAGACATTCAGGACACTGCATCAGAATACAAGCCCTCTGTCTCTCTGTGTGTGTGTGTGTCTCTGTGTGTGTGTGTGTCTGTCTCTGTGTGTGTGTGTGTCTGTCTCTGTGTGTGTGTCTGTCTCTGTGTGTGTGTGTGTCTGTCTCTGTGTGTGTGTGTGTCTGTCTCTGTGTGTGTGTGTGTCTGTCTCTGTGTGTGTGTGTGTCTGTCTCTGTGTGTGTGTCTGTCTCTGTGTGTGTGTGTGTGTCTGTCTCTGTGTATGTGTGTGTGTGTGTGTGTGTCTGTATGTGTGTGTCTCTGTTTGTGTGTGTGTGTGTCTGTATGTGTGTGTCTCTGTTTGTGTGTGTGTGTGTGTCTATATGTGTGTCTATATGTGTGTGTATGTGTGTGTGTGTGTCTGTGTCTGTATGTCTGTGTGTGTGTGTGTGTGTGTGTCTATGTGTGTGTGTGTGTGTGTGTGTGTGTGTGTGTGTGTGTGTCTGTGTCTGTATGTATGTGCCTCTGTGTGTGTGTGTGTGTAAGTGTGTGTGTGTGTATGTGTGTGTGTATGTGTGTGTGTGTGTATGTGTGTGTGTGTGTGTGTGTGTGTGTGTGTGTGTGTGTGTGTGTGTGTGTGTATGTGTGTGTGTGTGTGTGTGTGTGTGTGTGTGTGTGTGTCTCTGTGTGTGTGTGTGTGTGTGTGTGTGTGTGTGTGTGTCTCTGTGTGTGTGTGTGTGTGTGTGTGTGTGTGTGTGTGTGTGTCTGTGTGAGTGTGTGTGTGTGTCTCTGTGTGTGTGTGTGTGTGTGTATCTGTGTGAGTGTGTGTGTGTGTCTCTGTGTGTGTGTGTGTGTGTGTGTGTGTGTGTGTGTGTGTGTGTGTGTGTGTGTGTGTATGTATGTGTGTGTGTGTGTGTGTGTGTGTGTGTGTGTGTATCTGTGTGTGTGTGTGTGTGTGTGTCTCTGTGTGTGTGTATGTGTGTGTGTGTGTATGTATGTGTGTGTGTGTGTGTGTGTGTGTGTGTGTGTGTGTGTGTGTGTGTGTGTGTGATAAATACAGTAAGTTCTCAGAGCCTCTCTGCTGCAGGACTCGTCCGATCCGGTGAGCTCGTCTGATTAATTAACGGGACTCTGTTAATTACTCCTGTATAATGACGCCGCGGAGACGAGATGTCTCATCGGCGTTTAGTAAACGCTGTCAGGGACCCGGTCCCCTCCGGCCGAGGGCCCGAGTGAAGCTGTTTTGTGTGTTCTGGTTGGGTGGCGGTGGTTCCGGGTTCCTCGGGGGTGTTTAGCGTGCGGTGGTCGCTGCGGCGGCGCGTTAATGATGAATACGCGATGCACGCCGCGTCCTGCTCCTCACGCTCACGTCTCGCTCATGGACTTTATTAGAAGGTGACGTTCCACATCACACATTCCTGAGAGAACCTGCCACCGACGTTCTCCATGCCGGCAGGTGACCCATCATACCGCACGCATGTTAGTGGAGGAGGTGGTGGAGGAGGTGCTCTGTGCATACCAACAACGTTTACGTTCCAATGAATATAAAAGACAAAGATGAAGCAACGAACGAGAGAACGGAGAAGAAATCATGACCTTTAGGTTCTAAGTTCCACCCAAAGAACTCCACCTGACGGGTCACAAAGAGCAGGTGTCATTAGGGTGGTGGATGATGCTGAGTACTGCAGTGACACTGACATGGTGGTGGTGGTGTCCCTCCATCATCATCCCGTCTGCAGCCTCCTGTATCACTGGTGGAGGATCAGAGGATGGAGAACCCATCCTGCACCACCATCAGTACTGAGAACCATTCTCCATCAACACCAACCCCCTCCATGTCCTCCCCCTGTCTCTGATCTGCAGAACATCAGCGCTCTCACAATGTCAGAAGAGACGTCCATCCATTATCTTCCTCTTTATCCTTTATTAGGGTCGTGGGGGGGGGGGTTCCCCATGCCCATCCAGGGGAGAACGTTTCAGGCGCTGGGCAGATAGACCCAGGACAGGGGGGCAATCTATCACTGGACACACACTCACTCACAGACAAACGGACACACTCTATATGGGGCAATTTGGAGAAATCAATTGACCTTGATCCATGGTTTTGGACTGTGGGAGGAAACCGCAGAACCCGGGGGAGACCCATGCGGACACGGGGAGAACATGCAAACTCCACCCAGATTGGGATTCTAACTGGGAATCCCTAGAGCTGAGAGGAGAACATGCTAAACCATTCCCGGTTGGAATCCCAATCTGGGTGGAGTTTCCATGTTCTCCCCGTGTCCACGTGGGTTTCCTCCGGGTTCTCCGATTTCCTCCCACGGTCCAAAAACATGGATCAAGGTCAATTGAATTCTTCAAATTGCCCCATATAGAGTGTGTTCATGTGTGAGTGAGTGTGTGTCCAGCGATTGATTGCCCCCCTGTCCTGAGTGTATCTGCCCAGCGCCCGAAATGTTCTCCCCTGGATGGGCATGGGGAACCCCCCCCCCCCACGTGACCCTGATAGAGGATGAAGTGGGAGATGATGGATGGATGTTATTTAAAGTCCTACGCCGTTCCTCAGATCTGTGTTTTTGGAACCAGCCGGGGCGTGGCACCTGAAGGACGTCCTCGTCCTCTGAAGCCCCCGATCCGAGGTGCTGCGTCTGACCTTGGGAGCCACTTTGGTTCCGAGTTATTGATCGGGTTTGGCGTTCGTGAAGCTTTTACGGCGGTGAGGAGCATGTTCTGTATCGATGCACTCCAGACGTTTGGTTTTTAACGTGTTCTGAGCTGAAGGTTGATGTTCGGTGACCTGAACCTCAAAGATAAAGAACGTCCAGAGTTCAGCACTGAGGCTCAGCTTCAGATCAGACTGATGATCACCAACACAGCTTCAGATCAGACTGATGATCACAAACACAGCTTCAGATCAGACTGATGATCACCAACACAGCTTCAGATCAGACTGATGAACACCAACACAGCTTCAGATCAGACTGATGAACACCAACACAGCTTCAGATCAGACTGATGATCACCAACACAGCTTCAGATCAGACTGATGATCACCAACACAGCTTCAGATCAGACTGATGAACACCAACACAGCTTCAGATCAGACTGATGATCAGAAACACAGCTTCAGATCAGACTGATGATCACCAACACAGCTTCAGATCAGACTGATGATCACCAACACAGCTTCAGATCAGACTGATGATCAGAAACACAGCATCAGATCAGACTGATGATCAGAAACACAGCTTCAGATCAGACTGATGATCACCAACACAGCTTCAGATCAGACTGATGATCAGAAACACAGCTTCAGATCAGACTGATGATCAGAAACACAGCATCAGATCAGACTGATGATCACCAACACAGCTTCAGATCAGACTGATGATCACAAACACAGCTTCAGATCAGACTGAGGATCATAAATACAGCTTCAGATCAGACTGATGAACACAAACACAGCTTCAGATCAGACTGATGATCACCAACACAGCTTCAGATCAGACTGATGATCACAAACACAGCTTCAGATCAGACTGATGATCAGAAACACAGCTTCAGATCAGACTGATGATAAGAAACACAGCTTCAGATCAGACTGATGATCAGAAACACAGCTTCAGATCAGACTGATGATCACAAACACAGCTTCAGATCAGACTGATGATCAGAAACACAGCTTCAGATCAGACTGCTGGTCAGAAACACAGCTTCAGATCAGACTGATGATCAGAAACACAGCTTCAGATCAGACTGATGATCACAAACACAGCTTCAGATCAGACTGATGATCACAAACACAGCTTCAGATCAGACCGATGATCACAAACACAGCTTCAGATCAGACTGTCTGTCCGTCTGTTTGTGTTCTGATGTGGTTCTACGTTCTGGAGTTTTTTCGGGGGCCGTTCGATCCCGCAGCGGCTCTTCATTCGGTCAGTGCAGTTTATTACTCTGGACCAAAGACGGTGGACTCATCGTCCCGGCTGATCTGATTAGCATGTGGACGGGCTTTGAGTGACCGCTCGAGAACCCTGCCAGATGTTTGAGGTGATGTTCTACATGCCTTACTGAAGTCTGATTAGAATGGACGTCTTAGAACGTCTCAAACTGTGGAACGTGTATCACTGATGATACACCAAATTCTATTTCCCCTATATATGTTATAAACTCGCGGCATGGTGGCTTAGTGGTTTAGCATGTTCTCCTCTCAGCACTAGGGATTCCCAGTTCGAATCCCCATCTGGGTGGAGTTTCCATGTTCTCCTCGTGTCCGCGTGGGTTTCCTCCGGGTTCTCCGGTTTCCTCCCACAGTCCAAAAACATGGATTAAGTCAATTGAGTTCTCCAAATTGCCCCATATAGAGTGTGTGTGTGTGTGAGTGAGTGTGTGCCCAGTGATAGATTGGCGTCCTGTCCTGGGTGTATCTACCCAGCGCCCGAAACGTTCTCCCGTGGATGGGCATGGGGAACCCCCCCGCGACCCTAATAGAGGATAAAGCGGATGATAATGAATGAATGAATGAATGTTATAAACTGCGTTCTGTAATTTGGCCACCAGATGGCGGTACTTGGTCGTTAGAGAAACCGGAAACATGATCAGTGTTCACGTTAAAAACCGGACTAGATTACGTCACAAAAGTCCAGATTATTAACGATTTAGTTTTCAATGAACACATTTATAATTAAAAGCTTATTTTATTTTATCTTATTTTATTGTTTGTAAACATTTTGTAAAAGCTATAAGACACTCGGTGTGTATTTATTCATTCATTCATTATCTTCCGCTTTATCCACTATTATAGTAATGGGGGGGCAATCTATCACTGGACACACACTCACACACACACACACACACACACACAGACTATAAAGGGCAATTTAGAGCAGCTAATTCACCTTGAATCCATGTTTTTGGACTGTGGGAGGAAAACCGGAGAACCTGGAGGAAACCCATGCAGACACGGGAAGAACATGTAAACTCCACCCAGATCGAGATTCGAACCTGGATCCACAGGGCTGAGAGGAGAACATGCCAACCACTTAGCCGCCGTGTCGTGCAGGTTGTGTATTATTGTGAATAAATCACGGGGGTGGAACTGAGCTCCCCCAACAACACCTCTGTACTGTGATTTATTCAGACTGAGGCCACGCCCCCTCGTACCTTATTGCTTTTATATACTCTCACACCTGATTGGTGTTTGTTGTTCCGTGACGAAAAACAGAGGAGGAACGTAAAGGAAAATCCAATCAATGATCTCCGTCTCATGTTTATTTTAATTGCACCTGATATTGTCTCGTCATTGTGTCTTGTCTACGTCCCTCATTTGTGGTAAACATGTCGTCCCCCATTGTCTCTGCACTGTTGACATTTGTTGTTGGATTGGAGATGTAGCCTGATGTTTTGTACTGTAGAACCCTGCACTGTATGATAATTTAATTTATTCATTCATTCATTATCTCCCGCTTCATCCTCTATTAGGGTCGCGGTGGGGTTCCACATGCCCATTCAGGGGAGAACGTCTCGGGCGCTGGGCAGATACACCCAGGACAGGGCGCCAATCCATCACTGGGCAAACCCTCACTCACACAGACACACTCTATATGGGGCAATTTTGAGAATTCAATTGACTTGATCCATGTTTTTGGACTGTGGGAGGAAACCGGAGAACCCAGAGGAAACCCACGCGGACATGGGGAGGACATGCAAACTCCTCCCAGATGGGGATTCGAACCAGGAATCCCCTAGCACTGAGAGGAGAACATGCCAACCACTAAGTCACTGTGCCGTCCAGGTTGTGTGTTATTGTGAATAAATCACGGGAAAGAGTTGGAACTGAACTCGCGCCCAATAACACCTCTGTATTGTGATTTATTCAGATTAAGGCCACGCCCCCTCGTACCTTCCATCCATTATCTTCTGATTTATCCTCTACTAGGCTCATGGGGGGGGGGGGGGTTCCTTTTGCCCATCCAGGGGAGAACGTCTCAGGCGCTGGGCAGATGCACCCAGGACAGGGCGCCAATCCATCACTGGACACACACTCACTCACACAGACACACTCTATATGGGGCAATTTGGGGAACTCCATTGACCTTGATCCATGTTTTTGGACTGTGGGAGGAAACCGGAGAACCCAAAGGAAACCCACGCGGACACGGGGAGGACATGCAAACTCCACCCAGATGGGGATTCGAACCGGGAATCCCCTAGCACTGAGAGGAGAACATGCCAAACCACTAAGCCACCGTGCCGCCATTCCCCTCATACCTCATTGCTCTAACATGCTCTCACCTGAGTGATGCATTTCGTTCCGTGATGAAAAGGTGGAACTTAAAGGTTTTGGTTCGATGACGGGTTCTACAGGAAAGGTTTAAGAACCTCTGATCTGATTAAGAAATGAAAAGAACGCGCCTCTGTTTCCAGATGCAAGAACTACCTTTTATATTACGAATAGAATATGATGTTATATAAATATAATTTATGAATAAATCAGTGGCTGTCCTCACATTACCCCCCCCTCCGTTCCCCTCCGTTCCCCTCCGTTCCCCTCCGTTCCCCCCCGTTCCTCTTATGGAACTGTGTACGCGACCTTCCCGACTCCGAGCTCAGACAGACTCCTGCGCGGTCACCAGCCGGCCGTATTAATCACGCCGACTCCGTTATGAATGGAGAAGTAAATAAGACTCCTAAGTAATAAGACTAAACGAGGTAATCAGGGGGGCTGAGTGCTTTCTGAAATGCCAAGAGCGCCTATTACATTAACAAAATGATCTCTCATCATCGCGCCACCGCACAAAGCTTTCTAAATTGACAATGAGAGATGCGGCGGACGTAACGAGGCTCTCGTCTTACAGGAGCGCCGGCGTGGGTTGGCGTGTCGTCGGGTCCCGAGCCGCCGAAAACGTAATGCCGCTTATTACACCTGCCGCATGTCGGCCATTAGCCTGAAATGTCAGGGGAAATACGGTCGTTGACATTTGAGGCTCGGACGACATTCTTGCACGTGGCGAAAACGGGTAACGAGACAGGTGCATGCTGGGACAAATGTTAGTCAAATGATGCCCTATTGGGAGGAGTGGTCTCCCGGCCGCGTATCAGATGTTTAATTATCTCCGTGGCGCAGAATCGAGCGGGAATCTTCGTGAAGACGCCGCCGCCGCCGCCGCCTGGATCACAGGTTTTTAAAAGTCGCACTTTCGCTGAAATAATTAAATTCAGGTTTTTTTGGAAATCCGTCGGCGAAATGGCTGAAAAACCCGCGGCTCCCGTAGTTCGTCAGCATGGGTTCAACATATTCACTGTTACGTATCACCTCGACGGAAATTTGAGTTTGAGAGCTGACAGATTTAGCAGTTGATGGAGAATTAAAGGAACGTGAAAACCTCGGCGGGTTTGAGTGTCATATTTTCTTAACACGTCGCATGTCAAAATATGCATTTCTGTAAAAAAACACACACCGATCGGAGACGGCGGCGGCCTCGGAAAACTCCGAAAACGTTATGCGAATGTGCGAGTCGCTGTTTTTTTTTTTTGTTCCGTAATGATCTCCGTGAACTCGGGGAGCGAAGGCAAGAACCGAGCGACGCCAGTGAAACGTTACGATAACAACTGGCGTAAACACGTGGCGTAAACACGGCGCACGTACATGTTCCGCACACGCAGCCTTCATAACCGGCTTTACGTTTGAACTTTATAAAGAATGTGGCAAAAATATTTTGCGTTTTTAATTTTTTTTTTTTATTTATTTGTTTTTTTTTTTCAGGATCACGATAAAGATTTCATCATGATTTTTTTTTTACGTCCATTTTTTTTTGTGCAGCTAAAACTAAACAACCAAATTTTTAAACGCAGCACGAAAAGAATAACAAAGAATTTTGGCGAAACCAAATTTTTGAACAGATTTTAATCTACAATGTTACGCCGTAATTTTCTGCAATTTTACCACCTGGTTCGAGATTCCCGGTTCGAATCCCCATCTGGGTGGAGTTTCCATGTTCTCCCCGTGTCTGAGTGGGTTTCCTCCGGGTTCTCCGGTTTTCCTCCCACAGTCCAAAAACATGGATCAAGTCAATTGAGTTCTCCAAAAATTGCCCCATATAGAGTGTGTTTGAGTGAGTGAGTGTGTCTGCCCAGCGATGGATTGGCGCCCTGTCCTGGGTGTATCTGCCCAGCGCCCGAAACGTTCTCCCCTGGATGGGCATGGGGAACCCCCCCCCACTAGAGGATGAAGCGGGAGATAATGAATGAATGAATTTTACGCTGGTTAAAAAAGTCTAGACAAGTACAAAACTCGGCTAAAAACAAAAAGAACAAGAGGCGTCAGTAAAGAAAACCCTTCGATGTTCCGTCGGTCCGTTCCGGAGATGTTCCTATTTTTCCGAGCCAAAATTCCCATTTACTTATCGTTACGGCGAGGTTGCGCTCCTGTAACTCGGGCAATTTTCGAGCTACAAAAACTAAATTTTCCGGAGTGGAAGAGCCCTGCCGCCGGGGCGCGTTTGTGAAATGGCAGCGTGATTGCACTCTTTGTTGACGACTGATCACGCTCCAAATTTGGCTTAGTTCATTTCCCAAAGGAAAACATCGGATATTCAAAGCGCCGGAACTAAAACATCATACAAACACCAAACTCACCACGTCCAGACTGCTCTGAGTGACCCCAGTAGAGGATAAAACAGAAGATAATGGATGGAAGGTACGGGGGGCGTGGCCTTAATCTGAATAAATCACAGTAAAGAGGTGTTATTGGGCGTGAGTTCAGTTCCAGCTCTTTCCCGTGATTTATTCACAATAATACACAACCTGGACGACACGGTGGCTTAGTGGTTGGCATGTTCTCCTCTCACTAGGTTCGAATCCCAATCTGGGTGGGGTTTCCATGTTCTCCCCGTGTCCGTGTGGGTTTCCTCCGGGTTCTCCGGTTTCCTTCCACTGTCCAAAAACATGGATCAAGTCAACTGAATTCTCCAAATTGCCCCATATAGAGTGTGTGTGTGTGTGAGAGTGAGTGTGTGCCCAGCGATGGATTGGCGTCCTGTCCTGGGTCTATCTGCCCAGTGCCTGAAACGTTCTCCCCTGGATGGGCATTTGTTCGCGGTACACATTTGGGTCATTGGTGAAACCACTGCTTGTATTCAGCTAAAGAATCGGTCGAACCATTCCGGGGTATTCCCGTTTTTCCGAGCCACGATTCCAATTTACATTAAATAACGCTGATATCTGCATTCCGCCAATTTTTGAGCTACGAAGACGAGACGACTGCAGCCAGACCGGTGGTCAAGAGACACCCTAATACCCGGCCACGCCCACTTTTTACCTCGTTTGCTGTATTGCAGCTCTCTGGTTACTGTTAGTATTGTTATCCTTTATTCTTTATTTGTTTACTATAACACTGAAAATGGGCTGGACCTGAACCCGCTGCAATTCTGACGTATTCTGATTCTGCTGACCTCGGATGTTCTCCAGATGTTCTCCTGGATTCAACACTGAATAATCTGAATAATAAAGATGAAAAGCCAACGCACTGAACGCGAGCTCCTTCGTATTGAAGCTACTCCAGATAATAAGCCCTGTCCCGTTTGACGGATCACCCGCTCCAGTGGTATTGTGGGTAATTAAGTACCATTTAAATACCAAACGTGACTGATCGTCGGCCGCGAGACGGGCTGTTGTCATTCCGTGGCGGAGGACAGGCCCTAATCACACCGGCGCTCCGACCGTAATGTGGGCCGGTTCCTAACGACTCGGCGCTCCCGTCAAAGTCATTACTCTCCGGGAGCCGGGCCATCATCGCGCCGGACAGGCCGTAATTGGAATAACTGTTGAGCTATGAGGGCACATTACACATGTCCCTTTATTAATTTGGACACCGGAGTTTTAGAGGGGTAATTATTGGGGTGGGGTACGTCGTTAGGGAATCGCGTTAGTAAATGACTCGCTGACTGACATGAAAGCGGATCCTGAGCCGTTCCTCGGCGCCGGCGCGATTCAGCCGAGGCCTCGCCGAAAAGGGTTCTGGCTCTCTGTTCTCCGTCCGTTGGAGGGTGGACCCGGGGGCCGAGCTCAAAGCCTCGCTTTAGTGTTTGGATTTATTGGGCGGTTTGTACGGAACGGCGATACAACCCTGCAGCTTCAGCCGTCATTTCAGAGCGAGGTGCAGGACTCCTGCGGGAACGCCGCTCTCTCTGATCTTCAGCGTTCAAAGACGTCAGGGAGATCCGAATAGATTTTTGGCCGCCTCCACCTGAACGCCGGGGCTGAGCGCGGAGCGAGCAGGGGGTCCGCCTCGTGTTCAGTGGACCTTCAGCAGGAAGAAAGTTGGCTGCTCCGGTTTGTTTCTAGTTGTTTACAGAGTTCAACAACAACATTTTCCCCTCACATCAAGTTTATAACACCTGAGTATTCCCGTTTGTATCAGCTTTCCCGTTTGTATCAGTGTTCCCGTTTGTATGAGGAGTGTTCCCCTTTGTATCAGCGTTCCCGTTTGTATGAGGAGTGTTCCCGTTTGTATGAGGAGTGTTCCCGTTTGTATCAGTGTTCCCGTTTGTCTGAGCGTTCCCGTTTGTATCAGTGTTCCCGTTTGTCTGAGCGTTCCCGTTTGTATGAGTGTTCCCGTTTGTATCAGTGTTCCCGTTTATCTGAGCGTTCCCGTTTGTATGAGTGTTCCCGTTTGTATGAGGAGTGTTCCCGTTTGTATGAGGAGTGTTCCCGTTTGTCTGAGCGTTCCCGTTTGTATGAGGAGTGTTCCCGTTTGTCTGAGCGTTCCCATTTGTATGAGTATTCCTGTTTATATGAATATTCCCGTTTGTATGAGGAATGTTCCCATTTGTATGAGTGTTCCCGTTTGTATGAGTGTTCCCATTTGTGTGAGCATTCCCGTTTGTATGAGTATTCCCGTTTGTATGAGCGTTCCCGTTTGTATGAGTATTCCCATTTGTGTGAGCATTCCCGTTTGTATGAGTATTCCCGTTTGTATGAGCGTTCCCGTTTGTATGAGTATTCCCATTTGTATGAGCGTTCCCATTTGTATGAATATTCCAGTTTGTATGAGCATTCCTGTTAGTATGAATATTCCTGTTTGTATGAGCGTTTCCAGTTATATGAGCGTTCCCGTTTGTATGAGCGTTCCCGTTTGTATGAGTATTCCCATTTGTATGAGCGTTCCTGTTTGTATGAATATTCCAGTTTGTATGAGCGTTACCGTTTGTATGAGCATTCCCGTTTGTCTCGCTCTTTGGGGGTTTAAAAGCTTATAACTCTGTAAAGCTGCTTTATGAAGATGTACATTTATAAAAACACTCTATAAATAAATATCTTCAACTTCCACCAAACAGCGAGCGCGTCACTGGTTTGACACATCTGGTGTGTGTGTGTGTGGGGGGGGGGTTCTCTGTGAAGCCTGCATGTCCTCCCTGTACCCACATTACATTACATTACATTACATTTACATTTACATTTACATTATATTTACAAAGCGAACACCGGGTCGGCCACAGCGCCCTGTGGAGCAATGAGGGTTAAGGGTCTTGCTCAGGGACCCACATTGGTATCTTCAGTGGACCAGGGATTTGAACCCCCAACCTTCAGATTGACAGCCCAACACAAATCGAAGGGTTGTCTCTAAAATGTCCAACCTGTCCCATTTCTAAACTCATTAAGATCCTCTCCTCACTCCTCACACACTGGTTTAATAACTGTGGCAGTATTTGTGGACGATGGGCCTCAGTTTCGATGTCATCGTTTTTCTCCAAACACGGATTTGAGAACCTCGGACAGCCGCACCGTTCTCGCTGCGTGATCATTAAAAGGTTAACGATACATGAGGACTGAAGGTTTCGGGTCCTGATTGAGTCGCGCCATCTGCGATGGGCTCACCTTCTAATGACGACCGAATTCGGGATGCGTTCTGCCATTAACATTTCATGTCCCAATAAGTCAGCCGTACGGGGGGGGGGGGGGGGGGGGGGGGGTTGTAATTGCCGGGGTAATTGAATTTGCTTGGGTAGTTGAACATCATTTGTCCGTCGTGGTGATGGCACTCGGGAGAGCCTCCTCATAATCAGATCATAATTACGCTCGCATGTTCACATGTCTGATTCCCGACGCTTCCAGGACGGCCCGCGGAGGGATGGGATAGGAACGCGGGTCCGCGGGTCTGCGCGGCCGCCTCGGCGCGGTTCGGGGGAGGCACCCCGAGCGAGCGCGACCATTTAGTTGTAGGACCTCGGCGACCTTTGAAAAATGTTTGAGGTATTTTAAGAAAATCATGCCATTTGTTATTTGAATTGAATGAATAATTCACGGCGGCCGATGGCTTTAGGATCTCTCTATTACATGCTTTCCTTTCCCTCTGAATAATTCATGAGCGTGGTTTGGAAGGTGTTGGGGATTTGGGAGACCGGGGCAGGATTGATCTACACGGGCAGATCCATGAAGATCCGTCATCTTCATCTTCTCATAACAAAGAACACGGTGGAACCTCCAGCGTCGGCTTCTCTGCAAATCGGAGTCCTCCCTCACGATGTTCTCCCCAAACACTCAGCATTTACAGCTGACCCCCACACCGACCACCCCGTCCGGCTCCGTGACCCCCTCCACCCCTCCAGCCTGCGTCGTTTCCCGGGATCCTGAGCCGCTGGTTTGGAATGACCTCCACAAAGACGGAGGAAACTTCTGATCGGCTTAATGAACAAACAAATGTTCTTTCAGCCCTCCACTTTTTTAATTCTGACACGAGGGAGACGGCGCCCCCGGCGGTTTTATTTGCACCTCGGGTGATTACCGCGGGGAAGGTGAGAAGATTTGACACTTTGCAGATAGATGAATTTACTGCTGCCGCCGGACCGGGGTGATAATGAGGTCGAGGATTAAGCGCAGGCCATCAGTCCGCCCGTGGCAATCTGAAGACTTGTTAAAGTACACTGTTCCTTTTGTCACTGATCTGCCGTGTAATTATAGACTAATCTCCATCTCGCGGCGGTGCGGCGGAGAGGGGGGGGGGGAGGACCTCCGCTCGTCTTTGTTTGAACTCGGCGGCGTTCGTCCCGGCGCTCCGATTCCCAAAGCAAACGTTTCGTCGACGTTTCCATTTTAAATGAAATCCGTTTCATTGTTAACGTCATCCTTACCGTCTTTGTTCACGTAGTATGATGATGTCATACCGATTTGTGCCCAATAGGCAGCGATCTCCGTGATTACATTATGACATCATCATCAGTCAGGCTTCTTATTTCCATCAGGACTATAAACAGAAACATGCATTCATTATCTGCTACTTAATCCTCTATTGGGGTCACCCGGGGGGGGGGGGGGGGGGGGGGGGGGGGGCAATTTGGAGCTTACACTTAACCTTGAATCCTCGTTTTCGGACCGTGAGAGGAGAACCGGAGAACCCGGATGGTGTCTGGTTTCCGTGTGAGGTTCCCGGTTTCTTTGTTCTTTTAACTTTTAAGTCATTCGAGTTTAAGTAGAGACAGCGGCAAGACAAAACTCCCTGTTACGGGCACGGTGGCTTAGCATGTTCTCCTCTCAGCGCTAGGGATTCTCGGTTCGAATCCCCATCTGGGTGGAGTTCGCATGTTCTCATTGTGTCCGTGTGGGTTTCCTCCGGGTTCTCCGGTTTCCTCGCACAGTCCAAAAAACATGGATCAAGGTGAATTGAGTTCTCCAAATTGCCCCATATAGAGTCTGTTTGTGTGTGTGAGTGTGTGTCCAGCGATAGATTGCCCCCCCTGTCCTGGGTGTATCTGCCCAGCGCCCGAAACATTCTTCCCTTCACCCTTCATATATATATATTTATGAGCAACTAGGTTCGTCATCTATATAAGTAGATAACACACACACACACACACACACACATATATATATATATATATATATATATATATATATATATATATATATATACAGTGATACCTCGGTTCTCGAACATAATTCGTTCCGGGAGGACGGTCGAGAACCAAATTGTTCGAGAACCGAAGCAATGAAACCCATAGGAAATAATGGAAACTGGATTAATTTGTTCCAAGCCCCAGAAAATGCCTATTTACTGTCCTAATTTGTATATAATATGTAGAAAAACATGAGTCTCAACAAGAAATAAGAAATAAAAGTGTATTTATTAAAAAAAAAATAAAATGTACTGTACAGTAAATTGTGTTTCATTTACCGTACCTGTACCAACCTTTATGGCAGGAAGGGGAGTCCTCTTCAATAAAAACAGAGGGGAACTGCTCTGCGGGTGTTTCTCTCTCCACAAAGCGGCTCGACTCGGCTCATCTCGGACGTTCGGATGTTCGAGTTCCAAATATTTGTTCGGATTCCAAGACAAAATTTTCTCGAATTTCCTGCTCGAATAGCGATTTGGTCGAAAGTCAAGGCGTTCGAGAACCGAGGTATCACTGTATATATATATATATATATATATGACTGTATAACAGTGTAGAAGTGTGTGTTCTATCTTTGTAATACAGTGCGTCTCTCGGCTCTGACCGTTGGGTTGAGGGTCATAAATAAAAACCCTTAGTCTGAGTAGACGGTGCACACTGAAGCCCGCCCCCTGATCTACCACCATGCGCGTTCCGCGGTGCATCATCAGTACGTGTTGTTGTTATTATGGGTATCATACGAAGGTGCAGCACTCGCCATCTTCACCTTTGAAGCCGATAACCGTTGAGCCTCGTCAGGGTTTAATGGTGACACCCGCAGCCCGAGGCATACCCCTTAAATTATTCCCTGTTTAACCTTTCTCTGAGTAGCAGGGTGGCAGAGTGGAAGTGGGGCATTTAGCATAATGAGGGTGCTCATCAAAAGGCTATTGCACAAGCAGAGTCCACTGGAGCCACTGCTTACACAGCGTACACACACACACACACACACACACACACACACACACACACACACACACACACACGGGGAGCCCTGGGCACAGGCGGCATGCACACTGCTTCTCATTTGAGATGGACTCGTCGGGGTAAGCAGCATGTCATATATAATTAATGGCCACTTCTGAGTGTAATTTATTGAGCTCTCACCTGTGGCCCTGTTCTCCATCTGAGCCGGACCCCCCCCCTCCTCCCCCCCCCCGCTCCACCTCCCGCTCCTCACCCGCTTGGAGAAGAAACAAACCCTCAGAGCGTTTCAACGTCCTGCAGAACCCTAAATGTCATTATAACGTTCTGGACGTTTCAGATGGCTTACATCCATCCATTATCTTCCACCTTATCCTCTACTAGGGACGTGGTGAGGGGGGGGGGGGGGCGGGTTCCCCATGTCCATCCAGGGGAGAACGTTTCGGGCGCTGGGCAGATACACCCAGATCAGGACGCCGATATATCGCTGGACACGCACTCACTCATTATATAGGGGCAATTTGGAGCATTCACTTTACCTTGAATCCATGTCTTTGCACTGCGGGAGGAAACCGGAGAACCCGGAGGAAACCCACACAGACGCGGGGAGGACATGCAAACTCCCATCCAGATCGGGATTTGAACCTGGATGCCCAGCGCTGAGAGGAGAACATGCCAACCACTGAGCACTTTTGGGTTTGGTTCGTTTGGTTCGTTTGGTTCTTTTGGTTCTTTCTCTCCGGTGTTCTGCAGATATGATTTGTAAGTGTGAATCCTGTTTTAATTAGGCAGGTTAATTAACTCCGGTCTCGTTACCTGAACTCCGCTCTGGACCGAACCCGACGATCGCAAGAGTGATGAGGGTTCTAAAGACTAATCACCGATGCAGCGGGAACTCTAACCATCGGAGCGCTTTTCAGAGGGTTGATCCAGTGCCCCGCCGCACACCACACAACAACCCCCCCACTCCCCAAAAAAGCCCCCCCCCACCCCCCACCCCCCCCACACACTGCCTCTTTGGAAGCAGTAGCCTCATGTGGAGACGGCGACTCCTGTGGGGCTGCCAGCTGTCAGCGAGCCTCTTCTTTACACACACCAGCCATCAATACACCCCCCCCCACACACCCCCCCCCCCACGCGCTGGGACGCCCTAACACACCCCATACGCACCTCCAGCATCCGGCCCGCCGAATATAGGTTGACGTTGCGTCAGCGATCCGACGAAAGTATAGAACACGAGCCTGTTAGAACCGTCGAGGTTCCGCACATGACGAATGTCTCCCGTATTTACAGTCCTGTCCCAATACGAGCGGGGGGGGGGAACCGAGGGGGAACGCCTCGTGGTTCCAGAGCGTCGACGTCTGCGCGGTATTTATCACCGATGATAAAGAAAGGATTAGTGTGAGAACGCGCTCGTCCATCAGCGAGCGTTAGATGAGGTGTCCGGAGGACGATCGATGGCATCACGGGTGGACGGCGTCCCCGCGGAACATTCATCTCGCACCCGTTAACGGACGCCGCGTCCCCCTGCAAACACATCAGAGACGCCCGTGTGTCCCCCCCATCAGCCGGACGTCTCCCAGAACCCGAGCGTTCCGCGTACGGTACGACCGATTTTCAGAACTCCAGAGGGTCTGTGCCTCGAGTCCGTCCCCCCCGTCCCCCACCGTGCACGGCGCTCGGCAGGATGGGAACAGATGGGAATCCGATTGAAGAGATGGGTCGCTTCTAATTACCTAATGAGCAAAAAGGGATCAGCGTGATTTGTCGCTCTCGTTAGGTTAAGTGGAGAGAATCGACTGAGCAGCCAGGCTGCCATCTTGGCTCCGTCGCTCCCACCCCCGCCCCCCCCCCGCCCCCCCGGCCGTCGTTTTCAGTTCTTGAACCCGGCAGCTGTGCCGAACGACGAGGACGCTGCCAAAACGAACCTACGCTTTTAAAAAGAGAGCCGTTTGACTGGCTGCCCGCGCGAGACGTCGCGTTATCCCCTTAAAAGATCCAGATTCTGAGGAACGAATGTAAACAGCCATCCATTGGGGGGGGGTTCCCCATGCCCATCCAGGGGAGAACGTTTTGGGCGCTGGGCAGATACACCCAGGACAGGGCGCCAATCTATCACTGGGCACACACTCACTCACACAGACACACTCTATATGGGGCAATTTGGAGAACTCAATTGACTTGATCCACGTTTTTGGACTGTGGAAGGAAAGCGGAGAACCCGGAAGAAACCCATGCGGACACGGGGAGAACATGCAAACTCCCGGGGATTTGAACCGGGGATACCTAGTGCTGAGAGGAGAACATGCCAAACCACTAAGCCACCGTGCCCGAATGCAAACAGAGTTCCGATTCCATTACCGATCTGTTTGAGGGGCAATTAAAGTGAAGTTTGGAGATTTGGGGGGCCTCCAGCACGGCCCCCGGGCCGAACCATCGGCGTCTCGCCGCTTCATCGTCGCCGGGGGTTTAAAACACTTTCATTAAAAAACAATTAAAGACTTTTATTGTAGACAGTTCGTATGATCTGTAATAAAAACGGAACTTAAAACGGAACCCAGCTTAGTGGTTTAGCATGTTCTCCTCTCAGCGCTGGGGATTCCCGGTTCGAATCCCCATCTGGGTGGAGTTTCCATGTTCTCCCCGTGTCCGCGTGGGTTTCCTCCGGGTTCTCCGGTTTCCTTCCACAGTCCAAAAACATGGGTAGAGGTGAATTGAGTTCTCCAAATTGCCCCATATAGAGTGTGTGTGTGAGTGAATGTGTGTCCAGCGATAGATTGGCGCCCTGTCCTGGGTGTATGTCATGTCCTGCCCCCCCCCAATGTTTGTAACAGTTTATAAAAGCAATAAAACACTCAAAGTTGTATTCATTCATTATCTTCCGCTTTATCCTTTATTAAGGGCGGGGGGCAGGGGGGGGGGGTTCCCCATGCCCATCCAGGGGAGAACATTTCGGGCGCTGGGCAGATACACCCAGGACAGGACGCCAATCTATCGCTGGACACACACTCACTCACACAGACACACTCTATATGGGGCAATTTCGAGAATTCAATTGACCTCAAATCCATGTTTTTGGACTGTGGGCGGAAACCAGAGAACCCAAAGGAAACCCACGTGGACACAGGGAGAACATGCAAACTTCACCCTGCTTGGGATTCAGAGGAGAACATGCCAACCACTAAGCCTCCGTGTCGTGCAGGTTGTGTATTATTGTGAATAAATCACGGGGGTGGAACTGAACTCCCGCCCAATAACACCTCTGCACTGTGATTTATTCAGACTGAGGCCACGCCCCCTCGCTCCGTATTGCTTTAATACACGCTCACACCTGAGTGATGTTCGCCGTACGTCGTTCCGTGAAGGTGGAACTTACAGGTTTGGGTTTGATGATGGGTTCTGTTTGGTTCTACGTACGTAAGCATCAGAGGTGGAGGATTCGATGGAGGACAGATTGAGGAGGAGGGTCCGCGGGGCTCATGTACGTCGTGTCTGAGGATGAACCTCGTCCTTGTTGTTTTTTGTTATTGTTGTCCCTGCGTGCTCCCCCTCCCCCCCCTCCTCCCCCCCCTCCACCCACCTATTGACCAGGATGCAGGTTATAAATCAGCGGCGGCGGTGACGCTCCTGTAAGTGCTTAATGAAGGCTCATTTTTAACGTCGCTAAATGGTCCTGACAAAGCGCCTAATGAGCAAATCAATAATTTAGCGATTGTTGCTCTGCGTCTAACGATACATCCCGCGTCGTCGGCCCGCCGTCCAGAGAGCAGGAGGAGGAGGCGGGGTTTAACGTTCCGTTTCTGCGCATCAGCAGGTTTCGCTTTCGAAGTGAACTTGCTGTCGGGAAACTGCGATCCGGATTATTTATTCATTTATTTATTTATTTATTTATTTATTTATTATAATTATTATTATTTATTATTATTATTATTATTTATTATTTATTATTTATTTATTTATTTATTAAGGGCGGCTTAGGGATTCCCGGTTCGAATGCCAATCTGGGTGGAGTTTGCTTGTTCTCCCCGTCTCCGCGTGGGTTTCCTCCGGGTTCTCCGGTTTCCTCCCATCCATCCATCCATTATCTTCCACTTTGTCCTCTAATAGGGTCGTGGGGGGGGGAGGGGGAGACATCCAGGGGAGAACCAGGGGAGAACATGCACATCCAGGGGAGAACGTTTCGGGCGCCGGGCAGATACACCCAGGACAGGACGCCAATCTATCGCTGGGCACACACTCACTCACACAGACACACTCTATATGGGGCAATTTGGAGAACACAATTGAACTTGATCCATGTTTTTGGACTGTGGGAGGAAACCGGAGAACCCGGAGGAAACCCACGCGGACACGGGGAGAACATGGAAACTGCACCCAGATGGGGATTCGAACCGGCCACCGTGCCCCTTGTTTCCTCCCACAGTCCAAAAAGCATGGATCAAGGTCAATTGAGTTCTCCAAATTGCCCCATATAGAGTGTGTCTGTGTGAGTGAGTGTATGTCCAGTGATAGATTGCCCCCCCCCCCCCGTCCTGGGTGTATCTGCCCAGCGCCCGAAACGTTCTCCCCTGGATAGGCATGGGGAACACCCCCCCCCCCCCCCCCCCCCCCCCCCCCCCCCCCCCCCCCCCGTGACCCTAATATAGGATAAAGCTGAAGATGACGGATGGATGGAATTTATTTATTAATTAATTCATTTGAGGAATTAAACAGTCATGTGATTCTTTGATGTTTTGCATCATTTCACGAACGCTTTTCAACCAACGAATTTAACGAACATCCCGTGAACGATGGGTGAGGTCATGATGCTTCACCCCCGAGGCCCCAAGGCTCGAGGGCCGAGCTCAAGGACCCACACTGAGAACTCTTGTCTCCAGTTTGTTTTTTTTTTTTTGAGAATCCATTTGTAAACATGTCAGCGTTCTTTTGGGTTAGAAATGTGTTTTTTTTTATTATAAATCTGAACAGATGCCGTTCTGCGTGAGGAGGAGCAGGGTTCAGACTCCAGAGAGGCGACCTGCTGGGTGGAGACAGGATCTGCCCTCACGCCCCGTCCTTTAATTGAAGGTGCAGTTACATTAACCTCTCTGAACCCCGGGGGGGGGGGGGGGGGGGGGGGTGGGGGGGTGTGCAGGCCACATGCCTCAGCGGCGGTGGTTCTAATTCGTCTCTGCGGTCTATTTAACTTCTGCCGTCTGATGGGATTACAAACAGGTTACACCTTTAATGCTGTAGTGTGGAATTAGACAAGATGAGGATAAGTGTGTGCAGTGAGGTCTCAGTGGTCTCCATGCTGGAGCCGTGATGGAGGAACCACAACAGTTCAGAACTTAAAGCCAACGTAACGGACGGTGGGGGACGGTTGGATTTTTCAGGGTTGGGACAGTAGGAGGTGTTGTTATGATGTAAGAGATACGACTAGGGGTGAGCTGCAATATTCGCTGATTCGACGATTCGATTCGGAGAACCGTAGTCGACTATGAACCTCATAGTCGAATGTACCATTTTGACCACATGGGGGCGCCCATGGCTGCTGCTAAGCATTAGTTTTTACGTGAAATGTCTTTGTTTTCGTTATATATATAGCCTTTTGTCAAATAAAATCATCCTAATTTCTGTTAATATTTTTTTAAATGATGTGTGCGCTTTAACAATAGGCTACACATTAATAAAGCAAGTAAAATATTTTAAAAAAATCTTTTTTTAAAATGCACGCTTATAGCGCCATCTTGTGGTGAAATTTTAATTGATTCGACTATCAGTCGACTGTAGGGAAAATCTGACGAATCAGATTCGACCATGAAAATCCTTAGTTGAAGACAGCCCTAGATACGACATCAAAGCTACATGTAACACAAACAGTGTTAGAACCTCCTAATTCCTGTGAGGTACAGGAGAAACATCATTCATTATATGACCAACATGTGACGTGACCTCACGACTTCAGGGTTCTCAAACTTTTCAGACCGAGTAGAACCCATCATCCAACCAAAACTTCCGAGTACCACCTCTGTTCTTCATCACGGAACAACATTCTGCAAACATCAATCAGGTGTGAGTGTATATTAAAACAATACGGTAGGAGAGGGCGTGGCTTTATCGTGAATAAATGCATAGTGCAGAACAGCGCCACCTCTTTACGTGATTTATTCAGAATAATACACGACCTCGAGAGTCTGATCGCTTTAATAAAACATTTAAACTCACTGTAATAAAAAAACAAGCTCTGATTCAGAAATGCCTTCACTGAAAGCCAAATGTAGTCCAGTATTTAAAGTAAATGCTGATCGCTGAGTAACGGGATTCCGGCACTTTATTCATTGCTGCCATCTGGTGGCCAAATTACAGAACGTATTATATAAATAATGTATTGTTTATCCATACTATTATTATGCGTACCACAGTTTGAGAACCACATCATACCCAGAACGCTATGGGCGTTGGGAAGATACACGCAGGACAGGGGGGCAATCTATCACTGGACACACACTCACTCACATACACACTCTATATGGGGCAATTTGGAGAACTCCATTGACCTTGATCCATGTTTTTGGACTGTGGGAGGAAACCGGAGAACATGCAAACTCCACCCAGATTGGGATTTGAACCTGGATCCCCAGTGCTGAGAGGAGAACATGCCAACCACTGAGCCAGTATTATTATTATTATTATTATTATTCCATTTCACTTGTATGTAAAAGATCAAAGGCTGTAATCTGCGTATCTCGTTACTCTCTCGTTAAGTCGGAGGTCAGTACCGATGCCGTCTCGTGTAAATGGACATCGGACACGTCCGGACGTCACGCTGGACTTACAGAGCGTTTCATTTCGTTAAGGTTCCGCTGATTTCACGACGACGTGATGGAGGGACCGGCGTCACGGCCGCCGCACGGCTCGCGTACGTTGTGTTTGTAATAATTAGGAGCTGCCGCTGTGAGAGCGCGGCCCTGGTGGCGGGTGGAGGTGGTGCGTGTGAATGACCTGCTGGGTGTGATATTGAGTGATAATGAAGATGGTCTTCATCCTCCAGCTCTTCCTCTTCTCCTGCGTGACGGCCGTATACGCTCCAGACCCCCCCGCCGTGACCCCTCTGACCTCTGAGCTGAGGTTCCATCACTGACCGATCAGAGATCCGAGTTCTATAGAGACGCTCGTTAATCGAACCTCAATCATTTTGGTAATGAGGTTAACGAGAGTCACGCGCAATCGGAGTTCGTTTAGGGACACCGAGCTGTTCACTCTAAACGTGTGTGTGTGTGTGTGTGTGTGAGTGTGTGTGTGTGTGTGTGTGTGAGGGTGTGTGTGTGAGAGAGTGTGTGTATGTGTGTGTAAGTTTATGGTTAGAGTAAGGTTATAATTAGGTTATGGTTATAATTAGGTTATGATTATGGTTAGAGTAAAGTTATAATTTGGTTATAATTAGGATATGGTTATAATTATGGTAAGGTTATAATTAGGTTATGGTTATAATTAGGTTATGGTTATTATGGTACGGTTATAATTAGGTTATGGTTATAATTAGGGTAAGGTTATAATTATGGTAAGGTTATAATTAGGTTATGGTTATAATTAGGTTATGGTTATTATGGTAAGGTTATAATTAGGTTATGGTTATAATTAGGGTAAGGTTATAATTAGGTTATGGTTATAATTATGGTAAGGTTATAATTATGGTAAGGTTATAATTAGGTTATGGTTATAATTAGGTTATGGTTATTATGGTAAGGTTATAATTAGGTTATGGTTATAATTATGGTAAGGTTATAATTAGGTTATGGTTATAATTAGGTAAGGTTATAATTAGGTTATGGTTATAATTATGGTAAGGTTATAATTAGGATATGGTTATAATTATGGTAAGGTTATAATTAAGTTATGGTAATAGATAGGATTATAGTATTTATAGGTTTGCCTAAGTATTAATTAAATTAATAAAGTTTCTCTCTCATTCTGTGTGTGTGTGTGTGTGTGTGTGTCTGTGTGTGTGTGTGTGTGTGTGTGTGTGTGTCTATGGGATGCTTATCATGACCAGAGTAGGAACTCTAATTCCACAGAGCTACCAAATTAAGTAATCAAATCTGTAAATTTAAATATAATAAAATGAGATTTCTCGTTTGTGAAACTCATTAACTGAAGACATCAGCTTCCCGTCAGTGATGAATATTTCAGTGATGTCATGTTAAATCAGAGACGAGGGGACGTTCTCACGTCACTGTTTGGAACGGCACGGTTCTTCAGACGCCAGAGGAACGTCACGTCCA
>JAFMOC010000198.1:1005000-1009697 GCA_019802505.1 Corydoras sp. C115
CTCAGTTGACTTGATCCATGTCTTTGGACTGTGGGAGGAAACCGGAGAACCCGGAGGAAACCCATGTGGACACGGGGAGGACATGGAAACTGCACCCAGATTGGGATTCGAACCGGGAATCCCTAAAGCTGAGAGGAGAACATGCTAAACCACTAAGCCACCGTGCCGCCCTATGAATGCATTATTTGTTGATTAATTTCAGTAAATTGAAATGTTCCGTTCAGTCTCCAGATTTAAACGCCGTTCAGCTCGTTAGTGATGAACTGGAATCTGCAGAACGTTTGTGGAACGTCATGTCGGAAGAACATTCTAAATCCTATCTGAGTTCCACTGTGGAACGAGCGAAGCCATAGTCTTCTCATAGAACCTTCATGTGTCTGAAGTCTTGAACAATAATATTCGGTATTTGATTTCTTTGGCGTTGTTTATTAGTTCTCAGATTAATTCTGATATCGGGACGTTCTAATTAAATACATACGGAACAACCGGAGTCGGGATTGATTTTCCAAAACAGCATGTTATCGACAATAAATAGCTCTGACAATTAGCACTGTAATAAGCGTGAGATTTAAAATGGTGTGAAGCAGCGAACAGAATACGGAAAAACAATCAGTGTCCAATTTGCAGGTGCAGCCATCAAAAAAACAAACAGGGTTCTCAGCATTAAAGGGGAACCATCGTTCTGCTGTACGGACTGAGAAACCTGAGATCCAACTGGACCGTTCCTCCACGTCACACCACTCCAACGTCACTCCAACGTCACTCCAACACCACTCCAACACCACTCCAACGTCACTCCAACACCACTCCAACGTCACTCCAACGTCACTCCAACGTCACTCCAACACCACTCCAACGTCACTCCAACGCCACTCCAACGCCACTCCAACGTCACTCCAACGTCACTCCAACGCCACTCCAACGTCACTCCAACGTCACTCCAACACCACTCCAACGTCACTCCAACGCCACTCCAACGCCACTCCAACGTCACTCCAACGTCACTCCAACGCCACTCCGTCACTCCAACGCCACTCCAACGTCACTCCAACGTCACTCCAACGTCACTCCAATACCACTCCAACACCACTCCAACACCACTCCAACGTCACTCCAACGCCACTCCAACGTCACTCCAACGTCACTCCAACGCCACTCCGTCACTCCAACGCCACTCCAACGTCACTCCAACGTCACTCCAACGCCACTCCAACGTCACTCCAACGTCACTCCAATACCACTCCAACACCACTCCAACGTCACTCCGTCACTCCAACACCACTCCAACGTCACTCCAACGTCACTCCAATACCACTCCAACGCCACTCCAACGTCACTCCACCTTCACTCCAACGTCACTCCAACGCCACTCCAACGCCACTCCAACGCCACTCCAACGTCACTCCAACGTCACTCCAACGTCACTCCAATACCACTCCAACGCCACTCCAACGTCACTCCAACGCCACTCCAACGTCACTCCAACGCCACTCCAACGCCACTCCAACGTCACTCCAATACCACTCCAACGCCACTCCACCTTCACTCCAACGCCACTCCAACGTCACTCCAACGCCACTCCAACGCCACTCCAACGTCACTCCAACGTCACTCCAATACCACTCCAACGCCACTCCAACGTCACTCCACCTTCACTCCAACGTCACTCCAACGCCACTCCAACGCCACTCCAACGTCACTCCAACGCCACTCCAACGTCACTCCAACGTCACTCCAATACCACTCCAACGCCACTCCAACGTCACTCCAACGTCACTCCAACGCCACTCCAACGTCACTCCAACATCACTCCACCTTCACTCCAACGTCACTCCAACGTCACTCCAACGTCACTCCAACGTCACTCCAACGTCACTCCAACGTCACCCCAACTTCACTCCAACGTCACTCGGCGTTACGAAGCTCGGGGTTACGAAGCTCGGCGTTACGAAGCTCGGGGTTACGAAGCTCGGCGTTACGAAGCTCGGGGTTACGAAGCTCGCCGTTACGAAGCTCGGCATTACGAAGCTCGGGGTTACGAAGCTCGGCGTTACGAAGCTCGGCGTTACGAGGCTCGGCGTTACGAAGCTCGCGTTACGAAGCTCGCGTTACGAAGCTCGCGTTACGAAGCTCGGCGTTACGAAGCTCGGCGTTACGAAGCTCGGCGTTACGAAGCTCGCGTTACGAAGCTCGGCGTTACGAAGCTCGGCGTTACGAAGCTCGGCGTTACGAAGCTCGGCGTTACGAAGCTCGGCGTTACGAGGCTCGGCGTTACGAGGCTCGGCGTTACGAAGCTCGCCGTTACGAAGCTCGCGTTACGAAGCTCGGCGTTACGAAGCTCGGCGTTACGAAGCTCGGCGTTACGAAGCTCGGCGTTACGAAGCTCGCGTTACGAAGCTCGGGGTTCTGAAGCTCGCCGTTACGAAGCTCGGCGTTACGAAGCTCGGCGTTACGAAGCTCGGCGTTACGAAGCTCGGCGTTACGAAGCTCGGCGTTACGAAGCTCGCGTTACGAAGCTCGGCGTTACGAAGCTCGCCGTTACGAAGCTCGCGTTACGAAGCTCGCGTTACGAAGCTCGCGTTACGAAGCTCGCGTTACGAAGCTCGGCGTTACGAAGCTCGGGGTTCTGAAGCTCGGTGTTACGAAGCTCGCGTTACGAAGCTCGCGTTACGAAGCTCGGCGTTACGAAGCTCGGCGTTACGAAGCTCGCGTTACGAAGCTCGCGTTACGAAGCTCGGGGTTCTGAAGCTCGGCGTTACGAAGCTCGGCGTTACGAAGCTCGGCGTTACGAAGCTCGGCGTTACGAAGCTCGGCGTTACGAAGCTCGCGTTACGAAGCTCGGCGTTACGAAGCTCGGCGTTACGAAGCTCGCGTTACGAAGCTCGGCGTTACGAAGCTCGGCGTTACGAAGCTCGGCGTTACGAACTCGGCGTTACGAAGCTCGGCGTTACGAAGCTCGTTACGAAGCTCGGCGTTACGAAGCTCGGCGTTACGAAGCTCGGCGTTACGAAGCTCGGCGTTACGAAGCTCGGCGTTACGAAGCTCGGCGTTACGAAGCTCGGCGTTACGAAGCTCGGCGGCGTTACGAAGCTCGGCGTTACGAAGCTCGGCGTTACGAAGCTCGGCGTTACGAAGCTCGGCGTTACGAAGCTCGGCGTTACGAAGCTCGCCGGTGTGTGTGTGGGTGTGTGTGTGTTGTGTTTGCCTGGTGAGTGTGTGTGTGTGTGGTGTGTTTGTGTGTGTGTGTTGTGTTTGTGTGTGTGTGTGTGTGTGTTGTTGTGTTTGGGTTTTGTGTGTGTGTGTGTGTGTGTGAGTGTCTTTTCAAAGTGGCTGAACTCTACATTGTGTTTAGAACAACATCGCACAACTGCAGCCTCCTGAATGCTGTGAGATGGTTCTGCTTGTGATGCTCGTTTGATCCGCGAGGCAGTGTTCTCATGTTCTCGTGTTCTCGTGTTCTCTAAATGTTTCTTTATTCATTTAAAATATTGATTTTAAGCTGTTTTCAATTTTAACAATAACAAAATATACTGTGTATTTATATTGTATATAAATACACAGTGTCCCTGTGGGTTTCCTCCGGGTTCTCCGGTTTCCTCCCACAGTCCAAAAACATGGATCAAGGTGAACTGAATTCTTCAAATTGCCCCATATAGAGTGTGTTTGTGTGAGTGTGTGTGTGTTCAGTGATAGATTGCCCCCTTGTCCTGGGTGCATCTGCCCAGCGCCCGAAACGTTCTCCTCTGGATGGGTATGGGGAACCCCCCCCCCCCCCTCGGCGCAGGAAAAATGGATGGATATATATATACAGTTAAAGATTCATACAAAAACATCAAACAAATAGGTTATTAAGTCTATTTGCATGTTATACATTGGAGTAAACTATTGTTGATCTATATCATCGATAATATATATAGATATATATTTCTATCAATATGTGTGTGGTTGTGTGTGTGGTGATGTGTGGTTATATATATATTATATATATATTATATATATATATATATATATATATTATATATATATATATATATATCGATAGAGAGAGAGATTTGTTTTAAGTTATTATTTAACTCGGCTCAGTGTAATATTAACAGAACTGAACTCTGAACTTTGCGGTTAGCTCTCCAGCTGCTGCATTCTGAAAGCGTTTACATACAGAAGGGTTTTCTACGTTTTAGAACAACGTTCTGGAACCCTGATTAAAAAAACGGTACATTTGATGGACAAACTTATTCTGGTTACACTGCCGATGTGACCGATATTTCATTCTATAAAGCGGGCCGCTCCGCTCCTCAAACCTGATTGGCTGAGCCGTTTGTCCGGGCCCTACATCATTGAGCTAAAAACCCCTCTGACGCTTCACGTTTGGGACAGTGTGTGATTAAAATACTTATTATAAATAAAAATACGATTAAATAAACAAAATAGCACTAAACCCATAATGGGATAAAAATGCGTTCTGTAATTTGGCCCCTAGACGGCGTGTTAATTGTTTCAAAAACGAAAACCGGTACTCAGCGATCGCGTTTACTTTAAAAAAGGACTAGATTACAGACGGGAGAGCAAATATTAATGATTTTTCTTTCAAAATTTATGTTGTTTTTATTCCCGTGGTTTAATGTTTTTTTAAGCAAACGACTCTCAGGTTTGTATTATTTTAAAAAAACAGTAAGAGGTGGAGCTGTCTCCCCTAC
>JAFMOC010001895.1:0-16617 GCA_019802505.1 Corydoras sp. C115
GATGTTCTTGTTTGTCTGTCTGGCTGTGTGTGCTGGTATTTCTTCTGGTGGTCTGTGTCTGATTCTGGTCTTGGGGTTCTGGTTGATCTGCTGGGGGTCTGGGGGTCTCTGCTTGTCTTGTCTGTCTTCTTCTGACCTGGTCTGTTCTGTCTGTGGGGGTGACTGTCTGGTCTTGGGGGTACTGGGTGTTCTGGTCTGTCCTGGCTGTCTGCCTGTGTTCTGTTCTGTCTGTGCTGGGGGTGGGTTCTGTCTGTTCTGGCCTGCTGCTGGGGATCTGGGTACTGTTGGTCTCTGGCCTGGGTGCTGTTTTGGGTCTTCTGTCTGGGTCTGTTCTTGTGGTGCTGCTGCTGGTCTGTCTGGGGGTCTGTCTGTCTGGGTTTCTGAGTGCCACTGTCTTCTGCTGTGGTGCTGGTGTTCTGGTTCTGGTGCTGGGGCTGGCTGTCTGCTGGTCTTGTCTTCTGTGTCTGCTTCTGGGTCTGTGGGGGTCTGGCTCTGTCTGGTCTGGGTGGGGGCTGTGTCTGGTCTTGGTCTGTCTCTGGTCTGTTGTGGCTGCTGTCTGGGGTCTGGTCTGGCTGTGCTGGTTTTCTGGGTCTGTCTTCCTGAGTGGGTTGTCTGCCTGTGGGGCTTGGTCTGGTCTGGGTGCTGGGTCTGGCTGTCCTGGTCTCTGGGTCTGGGGGGCTGGTCTGGTCTGTCTGTGTTTCTGTCTGTCTGGCTTCCTTCTGGGTCTGTCTGCTTCTGGGTGACTGGTGGTCTGGGTGGGGGACTGTCTGTGGGCTGTCTGCCCCTGGCCTGCTCTCTGGTTCTGTGTTGCTTCTGGTGGTCTTGTCTTTCTTCTGCTGGGGTAATCTGGTCTTCTGCTGTCCTGTCTGCTCTGGGTCTGGTCTTTCCTGTCTTTCTGGGCTGTCTTGTCTTCCTGGCCCATTCTGGGCTGGGGATCTGCTGTCTGCTGTCTCTGTCTGGTCTGGTCTCTGGGTCTGCTGGGGTGGTCTGCTGTTCTGCTGTCTGTCTCTGTCTGGCTGGTCTGGGGGGATCTGGCTGTGCCTGTGTCTGTCTGGGGGGTCTGGTCTTCTGTTCTGGCTGGGTCTGGGTCTGCTGCTGTTGGGGGTGGGGGGCTTCTCTGGGTTGTGTCTTGCTGCTGCTGTCTCTGGTCTGGCTCTTTGTCTGGCTGGGTTCCTATCTTCTGACTTCTGTCTGTCTGCTGCTTTCTTGTCTGCTTCTGTTCCTTCTGGTCTGTGTCTGCTCTGGCTGGTGCTGTCTGCTCTGCTTGGTCCTGCTCTGCTGTCTCTGGTCTGTCCCTGGACTGTCTGGGCTGCCCTGCTGTCTGCTGTCCTGTGGCTGCTGCTGGTCTGGAATCTCTGTCTGTCTCTGGCTGTCTCTGGTCTGGCTCTGGGGGTCTGCTGGCTGCTGTCTGGGGGCTGCTGTGGTCTGTCTGTCTGCTGGTCTGTCTGGGTCTGTCTTCTGTCTGGGCTGCTGTGCTGACTGGTGTCTGTTCTATTGTGGTCTCTGGTTCTGGCTGTCTGCTGTGGCTGGGGGTTCTGGTCTGCTTCTGTTGCTGGTGGGCTGGTCTGGCTGTGTCTGGCTCTTCTGGCTGTGGGGTCTGGTGCCCTGGTGCTGTCTGTCTGTGGTTCTGGGCTGCTTCTGGGGGGGGTCTTGGTCTGGATGCTGTCCTGGCTTGGCTGCTTGTCTGGTGCTGGTCTTCTGCTGGCTGGTCTGTCTGGCTTGCTGGCTGGGCTGGCTTTCTGTCTGCCTGTCTGTCTGCTGGTCTGCTCCTCTGTGCTGTCTGGCTTGCTGGTGCCTGCCTGATGGCTTCTGGGGGGTGTCTGGGGGCTGCTGGGGCTGCTGTCTGGTCTGTCTGGCTGCTGGTCTGCTGGCTTGCTGCTGGGGGGGGGGTCTGTCTGGGCTGCTCTGGGCTGGCTGGGTCTGTCTGTCTGTGCTGTGGGGTCTGTGGTCTGTCTGGCTGGGTCTGACTGTTCTGTTCTGGCTGGTCTCTGATCCTGGTCTTGGTGGTCTGCTGGCTCTGCTGGTCTGGGGGCTGTCCTGTCTGGTCTGGTCTGCTGTCTGCTGCTGCTGGCTGTCTCTTCTGTGGTGTCTGCTGCTGGTCTGTCTGCTGTCTGTGCTGTCTGATCTGTCTTCTGGTCTGCTGTCTGGTCTCTCTGGCTGTCTGTCTCTTTGCTGGGCTGCTCTGTCTTCTGGCTGGCTGGGTGCTGGGCTGGTTCTGTGGCTGTCTGGCTGCTGGGTCTGCTGCTGGCTGGCTGTCTGTCTCTGGCTGTCTGCTGGTGCTGTCTGCCTGTCTGTCTGTCTGTGTGGTGCTGTCTGGGTGGGGGTGTCTGCTGGCTGTGCTGTGGGCTGCTGCTGGTCTGCTGTGCTGTCTTCTGCTTCTGTCTGTCTGTCTGTAAACTGGGCTGGTCTGTGGCTGGCTGCTGTGCTGTTCTTCTGCTGGCTGCTGTTGCTGCTGGGGCTGGGTCTCTTCTGGGCTGCCTGGTGCTCTGTCTGTCTGGCTGGCTGCTCTGTCTGCTGTCTGTCTGGGCTGTGGGTGTCCTGCTGGTCTCTGGCTGTCTGGGCTGTCTGGCTGTCTGGTCTGTCTGGCTGCTGGGGTGGCTGGCTGGCTGCTGTCTGCTGTGCTGGGGGTGACCGGGGGGCTGTCTGTCTGTCTGTGCTGGTCTGGTGCTGGCTGCTGTGGTCTGTCTGTCTGTGGTCTGGCTCTGGGTCTCTGGGGGCTGTCTCTGGTCCTGCTGGTGTCTGGCTGTCTGCTGTCTGGGGTGCTCTGGCTCTGGCTCTGACCCTGGGGATCTCTGTGCTGTCTGCTCTGTCTGGTCTGTGCTTGCTGGTCCTCCTGTCTGCTGGCTGGGTCTGTCTGCTGGGTGTCTGGGCTCTGCTGTGTCTTCTGGCTGTCTGCTGGCTGGGTGCTGCTTCTGGTTCTGGCCCCTGGGCTGCTGGCTGTCTGGGTGTGGTGCTGGCTGCTGTCTGGCCTGCTGCTGGTGCTCTGCTGTCTCTCTGCTTTGCTGCTGTCTCTGGGGCTGGCTGCTGGTCTGCTGTTGCTGCTGCTGTCTGTCTCTGTCTGGGGTCTGGTCTGGGTGCTGGTCTGCTTCTGCTGCTGTCTGGTGCTGTGGTCTGCTGGGGTGCTGTCTGCTGGCCTGCTGCTGGCTGTCTGGGCTGCTGGCTGGTCTGTGCTGCTGCTGGGGTTCTGGCTGCTCTGCTGTGCTGTCTGGGCTGGGCTGCTCTGGTGCCTGGCTGTTCTGGGCTGCTGGGGTCTGGGCTGCTGGCTTGCTTTCTGCTGCTGGCTGCTGGCTGCTGGCTGGCTGCTTCTGCTGCTGTCTGGCTGGCTGCTGGGGGGCTGGCTGCTGCTGTTGCTGGCTGCTGCTGTGCTGGTGCTCTGCTGTGCTGCTGCTGCTGGTGCTGGGCTGGGTGGTGACTGCTGTGGGGCTGCTGGGCTGCTGCTGCTGGGGTGCTCTGCTGCTGTCTGCTGCTGTCTTGCTGGCTGTCTGGGCTCTCTGGCTGGCTGCTGTGGGCTGCTGCTGGCCTGCTGTGCTGTCTGGGCTGCTGCTGGCTGCTGCTGCTGTCTGGGGCTGTCTGCTGGCTGCTGTGTCTGCCTTCTGGCTTGCTGGGCTGCTGGGTGCTGCTGCTGGCTGGGCTGCTGTCTGCTGGCTGCTTCTCTCTGCTGGATCTGCTGCTGGGTGCTGCTGGCTGGCTGCTGTCTGGCTGCTGCTGGCTGCTGGGCTCTCTGCTGTGCTGGCTGCTGCTGTCTGCTGGCTGCTGCTGCTGCTGTCTTCTGGGGCTGCTGCTGGTGTGCTGGCTGCTGTCTGCTGGGGGGCTGCTGCTGCTGGTGTGCTGGCTGCTGCTGTGTCTGACTGGCTGGGCTGGTCTGTGCTGTCTGTCTGCTGCTGCTGCTGTCCTGCTGGGCTGCTCTGGCTGCTGCTGTGCTGTCTGTGGGGCTGCTGGCTGGCTGGGGGCTGTGCTGGCTGGGGCTGTCTGCTGTCTGGGCTGTCTGCTGGTCCCTGGCTGCTGCTCTGCTGTTCTGTCTGCTGCTGCTGTCCTGCTGTCTGATCTGGCTGATCTGCTGGTGCTGCATGCTGTGCTGGGCTGCTGCTGCTGGCTCTGCTGCTGGGCTGCTGCTGCTGGCTGCTGGCTGCTGTGCTGCTGCTGCTGCTGTCTGGGCTGCTGCTCTGGCTGCTGCTCTGCTGCTGGCTGCTGCTGCTGCTGCTGCTGCTGGCTGCTGCTGCTGGCTGCTGCTGGCTCTGCTGGGCTGCTGGGTGCTGCTGCTGGCTGCTGGTGCTGACTGGGGCTGCTGCTGGGCTGGCTGCTGCTGCTGCTGGGCTGTCTGCTGCTGCTGGTGCTGCTGCTGGCTGCTGCTGCTGTGCTGCTGCTGCTGCTGCTGCTGTGGGCTCTGCTGTGATGGGCTGGGGCTCTGGGCTGCTGTCTGCTGGCTGCTGCTGGGCTGTGGCTGCTGCTGGTGCTGGGTCTGCTGCTGCTGGGGGTGCCTGGTCTGCTGTCTGGGCTGCTGGCTGTGCTGCTGGCTGGCTGCTGCTGGCTGCTGTCTGCTGCTGCTGTCTGGGCTGCTGCTGCTGCTGCTGCTGGGGGGCTGCTGGCTGGGTTGCTGGCTGGCTGCTGGGCTGCTGGCTGGGCTGGTCTGGCTGCTGCCTGCTGGGCTGGGGCTGGCTGCTGGCTGCTGCTGCTGGGCTGGGCTGCTGCTGCTGCTGGCTTGCTGCTGGTGCTGGGGCTGCTCTGCTGCTGCTGCTCCTGCTGGGTGCTGCTGCTGCTGCTGGCTGCCTGGTGCTCTGCTGGGGCCTGGCTGCTGTCCTTGGGTGTGTGGCTGGCTGGCTGCTGGCTGTGCTGCTGCTGCTGCTGGGCTGCTGCTGCTGCTGCTGCTGCTGGCTGGCTGCTGTCTGTGCTGCTGCTGCTGGCTCTGTCTGCTGCTGGGCTGCTCTGGGCTGGCTGCTGCTGCTGCTGCTTGCTGCTGCCTGCTGCTGCTGGTGCTGCTGGCTGGGTGCTGTGGTGTGCTGGTGGCTGCTCTGGCTGGCTGGTGCTGCTGCTGCTTCTGGGGGGGGCTGCTGCTGCTGCTGCTGCTGCTGCTGCTGCTGCTGCTGTCTGGCTGGGGCTGGTGCTCTGTCTGGGCTGTCTGCTGGTGCTGTGCTGCTGCTGGCTGGGCTGCTGCTGGGTGCTGGCTGGCTGGTGCTGCTGCTGCTGCTGGCTGGGCTGGGCTCTGGGCTGCTGGCTGTCTGCTTGGCTGGCTGGGGTCTGCTGCTCTGTGGGCTGCCCTGTGCTGGTGGTGCTGCTGTCTGCTGCTGCTGCTCTGCTGCTGCCTGGCTGTATGCCTGCTGCTGGCTGCTGGCTGCTGCTGGGGGCTGGGCTCTGCTGGGCTGTCTGGCTGCTCTGTCTGGCTGGCTGCTGCTGGCTGCTTGTGCTGCTGGTCTGGGGCTGCTGGCTGCTGCTGCTGCTGTGCTGCTGGTGCTGTCTGGCTGCTGGCTGCTGCTGGTGCTGTGGCTGTCTGGCTGGCTGCTGGCTGCTGGGCTGTCTCTGCTGCTCTGTTGCTGCTGCTGCTGCTGGGCTGTCTGTGCTGCTGCTGGCTGGACTGCTGCTGCTGGTCTCCTGGCTGTGGGCTGCTCTGGCTGGTGGCTGCTGCTGTCTGGGCTGCTGGGGCTGCTGCTGGGCTGTCTGCTGCTGCTGCTGGGGCTCTGCTGCTGTGCCTGGCTGTCTGCTGTGGTCTGCTGCTGCTGCTGCTGCTGCTGCTGCTGGCTGTGTGCTGGGGCTGTCTGCTGGCTGCTGGTGCTGGCTGCTGCTGGCTCTGTGTGGGCTGACTCTGCTGCTGCTGCTGCTGCTCTGACTGCTGGTCTGCTTCTGCTGGTCTGGCTGGGCTGGCTGGGCTGCCTGCTGGGGGGTCTGCTCTGCTGCTGTGCTGCTTCTGCTGGCTGCTGCTGTCTGCTGGGGTCTGCTGTGTGCTGCTGGGGCTGCTGCTGCTGCTGCTGCTGGGCTGTCTGGGTGCTGCTGGCTGGGGGCTGTGCTGGGCTGGGTCTGCTGGGCTGTGCTGGGCTGGTCCTGGCTGCTGCCTTCTGCTGGCTGGGCTGGGCTGCTGCTGGCTGCTGGCTGCTGTGCTGGCTGCTGGCTGCTGGGCTCTGCTGGCTGCTGATGGGTGGTGCTGCTGCTGGCTGCTGGCTGCTGGGCTGCTGCTGCTGCTCTGCCTGCTGCTGGGCTGCTGGGGTGCTGGGCTGCTGTGTTGCTGCTGGGCTGCCTGCTTCTGTCTGGGCTGGGGGGCTGCTGCTGCTGGCTGGCTTGCTGGGCTGTCTGTCTGCTGGCTGCTGGCTGGGCTGCTGTCTGCTGGTGCTGCTGCTGGTGTGGTGGGGGGCTCTGCTGGCTGGTTGTGCTGCTGTGCTGTGCTGCTGCTGTCTGCTCTGCTCCTGGCTGCTGGGCTGCTGGGTGGCTGGTCTGCTGTGCTGTGCTGGGGCTGCTGCTGGGGTGCTGCTGCTGTGCTGCTGCTGTGCCTGCTGCTCTGGGCTTCTGGTTGGGCTGTCTGGCTGTCTGGGGTGCTCTGCTGCTGCTGCTGGTCTGCTGGCTCTGCTGGGGCTGCTGCTGCTGGCTGCTGCTGGTCTGCTGCTGTGCTGGGCCTGCTGTGGCTGTGCTCTGTCTGTCTGCTCTGCTGCTGCTGGCTGCTGCTGGCTGGGCTGTCTCTGTCTGCTTGGGCTGCTGCTGGTGGGCTGCTGGCTGCTGCTGCTGGCTCTGCTGCTGCTGTGCTGTGCTGCTGCTGGTGCTGCTGTCTGTGCTGGCTGGCTGCTGGCTGCTGTCTGCTGCTGGCTGGTGCTGGGTGTGCTGCTGTCTCTGTTGTCTGGTCTGATGGCTGCTGCTGCTGGCTGTCTGCTGCTGTGGCTGCTGCTGGCTGCTGCTGCTGCTGGGGCTGCTGCTGTGCTGCTGGGGCTGGGGGGGGTCTGCTGCTGCTGTCTGCGTGCTGCTGCTGCTGGCTGGCTGCTGCTGTCTGCTGGGTCTGCTGTGCTGCTGTCTGGCTGTGTGCTGCTGCTGCTGCTGCTGTGCTGCTGTCTGCTCTGTGTGCTGTGTCTGCTGGCTGTGGGTGTCTGCTGCTGGGGGCTGTCTGCTGCTGCTGCTGCTCTGGTGCTCCTGTCTCTGGCTCTGTCTGTGCTGGCTGCTGCTGGCTGCTGCTGGGGGTGCTGCTGCTGCTGCTGGGGCTGCTGCTCTGCTGTCTGTGTGGGGCTGGCTGTCTGCTGCTGCTGGCTGCTGGCTGCTGTGCTGCTTGTCTGGGTGCTGGGGCTGCTGGGGTCTGCTGCTGCTGGCTGCTGCTGGTCTGGCTGCTCCTCTGTGCTGGCTGTCTGCTGGGTGCTGCTCTGCTGCTGGTGCTCTGCTGCTGGGCTGGGTGGCTGGGGTGCTGCTGCTGCTCTGCTGCTGCTTGCTGGCTGCTGGTGGCTGTGGCTGGGGGCTGCTGGGGCTGCTGTCTGCTGGCTGCTGGGTGCTGCTGTGTGTGCTGTGGGGCTCTGCCTGTCTGGCTGCTGTGCTGGCTGGTCTGCTGGCTGCTGTCTGCTGCTGCTGGTGCTGGCTGCTCTGCTGCTGCTGGCTGGCTGCTGCTGCTGCTGCTGGCTGGTGTGCTGCTGGGGGCTGTGGCTGCTGGGGTCTGGCTGGGGGGTCTGTGGGGCTGCTGGCTGTGGGCTGTCTGTCTTGTCTGTCTGTCTCTGGCTGCTGCTGCTGGCTGGTGCTGCTGGGGGCTGGCTGCTGGTGCTGGTGCTGCTGCTGCTGGGTCTGCTGCTGTCCTCTGGGCTGCTGCTGTCTGTCTGTGCTGGGTGCTGTCTGGGTTGCTGGTTGTGTCTGCTGGGGTGCTGCTGGGGCTGCTGCTTGGTGCTGTGTGGCTGGCTGGTGCTGGTGGGTCTGCTGCTGCTGTGCTGGCTGCTGCTGCTGTGGTGCTGGCTGTCTGTGGTTGCTGTGCTGGTCTGGGGGGGCTGTCTCTGCTGTGCTGGGCTGGGTCTGTCTGTCTGGCTGTCTGGCTGCTGCTGTGGCTGCTGCTGGTGCTGTGGTCTGGGGTGCTGCTGCTGGTGCTGCTGCTGGGTCCTGGTCTGGGCTGGCTGCTGGGTCTGGGTCTGCTGCTGGCTGTGGCTGGCTGCTGGCTGCTGCTGCTGGCTTCTGCTGCTGTCTGCTGTGTGCTGGTGGGGCTGGTGTCTGGTGCTGCTGGCTGTCTGCTGGTCTGCCTCTGGCTGCTGCTGGGTGCTGCTGGGGCTGGTGTCTGGGCTGGTGGTCTGGGGTGGGCTGCTGGTGCTGGCTGCTGCTGCTGCTGTCTGGGCTGGGGGGTCTGCTGGGCTGCTGGGTCTGGTGCTGTTGCTGTGCTGGGCTGCTGACTGCTGGTTGCCTGCTGGGCTGGCTGGGTCTGGCTGGTCTGTGGTGCTGGTGCTGTCTGGCTGCTGCCTGGTGTCTGCTGCTGCTGCTGGTCTGTGCTGTGCTGCTGGTGTGCTGTCTGCTGTGGCTGGTCTGGCTGGTGCTGCTGGTGCTGCTGGCTGGCTGGGGGGGCTGGCTGCTGGGTGGCTGCTGGGGCTGTCTCTGGCTGTCTGCTGCTGTCTGTGCTGTCTGGCTGTCTGCTGGGTGCTGTCTGGGGCTGTGGCTGCCTGTTGCTGGGTCTGCTCTGGTGCTGCTGGCCTGTGCTTTTCTGCTGCTGTCTCTGGGTTGGGGGTGCTGTGGGGGTCTGGCTCTGTCTGGCTGCTGCTGGTCTGGCTGCTGGGCTGTGTCTGCTGTGGGGGTGTTCTGGCTGCTGGCTGCTGCTGGGCTGCTTTGTCTGCTGGGGCTGGTGCTGCTGGGCTGGGGGTCTGTCTGGCTGTTCTGTGGCTGGTCTCTGTCTGGTGGGCTGTCTGGGCTGGGCTGTGTCTGGGTGCTCTGTCTGCTGGGGGTCTGCTGTCTGGCTGGTGCTGGGTGCTGGCTGGTTGGTCTGTCTGCTGGTCTGTGCTGGTGCTGCTGCTGGTTGCTGCCTGTGGCTGTGGCTGGTGGCTGCTGGGGTCTGCTGCTCTGGGGCTGGTGGTCTGGTTGTGTCTGTCTGGCTGCTGGGCTGTCTGGCTGCTGGCTGGCTGTCTGTGCTGTGGCTGCCTTGTGCTGTCTGCTGCCTGCTGGGTCTGTCTGCTCTGTCTGCTGTGTCTGCTGCTCTGGCTGTCTGTGTCTGTGGTGGCTGCTGGTGCTGTCTGTCTGGCTGCTGTCTGCTGTCTGCCTGCTGGCTGCTGGCTGGGCTGGTCTCTGGGGCTCTGTGCTGGGGTCTGCTGGTTGGGGGCTGCTGGGCTGGCTGTCTGCTGCTGGCTCTGCTCTGGTCTGTCTTTCTGCTGGCTGCTGCTGCTGGTCTGTCTGCCTGGCTGCTGGCTCTGGCTGGTCTGGGGGCTCTGCTGGTCTGCTGGGGCTGGTGTGCTGGTCTGGCTGGCTGCTTGGCCTGCTGTGCTGGGGCTGGTCTGCTGTCTGCTGGCTGTCTGTGGGCTGTGGCTCTCTGTCTGCTGGGGTGCTGTGGCTGTCTGCCCTGGGCTGGTCTGGGGCTCTGCTGGTCTGGGTCTGCTGGTGTCTGGGGTGTACCTGCTGGTGTCTGTCTGCTGCTGGCTCTCTGTGGGTCTGCTGGTCTGTCTGCTGCCTGTCTGCTGCTGTGCTGTCTGTCTGGCTGGGCTCTGTCTGTGGGGCTGCTGGCTGCTGGGTGTCTGCTGGCTGGGCTGCTGTCTGGTCTGCTGCTGTCTGGTGACTGGGGGGCTGCTGCTGCTTCTGTCTGGCTGCTGGGGTCTGGCTGCTGCTCTGCTGCTGGCTGACCTGCTGGTGCTGCTGTCTGGGTCTGTCCTGGTTGCTCTGGGGTGTCTGCTGGTGCTGTCTGCTCTGGCTGGTCTGTCTGCTTCTGCTGATGCTGCTCTGTGCTGGCTGCTGTGTGCTGGGCTTCTGCTGGGTCTGGTCTGCTGCTGGTCTGCTGTCTGTCTGGGCTGCTGTGCTGCTGGGTCTGGGGCTGGCTGGTCTGTCTTCTGCTGCTGCCTGGCTGTCTGTCTGGTGCTGTCTGTCTGCTGGCTGGTGCTGCTGTGGTGGGTGCTGCTGTCTGTGCTTGCTGCTGTCTGTGGCTGTGGGGGGTGCTGGCTGGGGTCTGTGCTGCTGCTGCTCTGCTGTCTGGGTGCTGTCTGTCTGTGCTGACTGGGGGGTCTGCTGTCTGTTCTGGCTGGTGGGCTGCTGGGGCTCTGCTGGTGCTGTCTGCTGGCTGCTGGTCTGCTCCTCTCTGTGCTGTTCTGCTGCTGCTGGGTGGTGCTGCTGTGGGGGTGTGGCTGCTGCTGGCTGTCTGTTGTGCTGCTGTGTGGCTGCTGGTGGGCTGCTTCTGCTGCTGTGTGCTGTCTGTGCTCTGGCTGCTGTCTGCTGGTCTGCTGCTGTCTGTCTGGCTGGCTGGCTGCTGGGGTCTGCTGCTGGGCTGCTCTGGGTCTGTCTGTGGGCTGCTGGGGGCTGTCTGGTGGGGGGGGCTGGCTGCTCTGCTCTGCTGTCTGGGCTGCTGGCTGCCTGGCTGGGGTCTGTGGGCTGTCTGCTGTGCTGGCTGCTGGCTGTGGGGGTCTGTGTCTGGCTGCTTCTGCTTCTGTCTGCTCTGGTGCTGGCTGCTGGGTCTTCTGTCTGGTGTGGTGCTGTCTGGCTGTTGCTGCTGTGCTCTGTCTGGTCTGGGCTGCTGTTCTGCTGCTGTCTGGCTGGGGCTGTCTGCTGCTGCTCTGGTCTGCTGCTGGCTGTCTGGCTGGGTGGGGTGCTCTGGGGTGCCTGCTGCTCTGTGGTGTGCTGGCTGCTGTCCTGGCTGGGGGGCTGCTGCTTCTGGCTGGGGCTGGTCTCCTCTGTCTGGCCTGGTGCTGGTCTGTCTGCTGCTGTGCTCTGCTGTGTCTGGTCTGCTGGGGTCTGTGCTGTCTGTCTCTGCTGGGTCTGTGTGCTGTCTGCTGCTGGTGCTGTGCTGTGGCTGCTGCTGCCTCTGTCTGCTGCTGTCTGGGGCTGGCTGCTGGGTCTGTCTGGGGGTGCTGGGCTGCTGCTTCTGCTGTCTGGGGTGGTCTCTTGCTGGTCTGTCTGTTGTCTGGGCTGCTGGCTGCTGCTGGGTCTGGGCTGCTGGGTCTGTGGTGTCTCTGTGCTGGTGTGCTGCTGCTGTCTGGCTGCTGCTGCTCTCTGCTGCTCTGTGTCTGCTGGGTTCTGGTTCTGTCTGCTGCTGGGCTGGGGCTGCTGCTGTGGGTGGGCTGCTCTGGTCTCTGCTGGCTGGTCTCCTGTGCTGTCTGGTGGCTCTGCTCTGTCTGGGCTGGTGGGTCTGGTCTGTGGCTGTCTGGTGTCTGGGGCTGGCTGCTGCTGCTGGCTGGGTGTCTGCTGCTGGGGCTGTTTTTCTGTCTGCTTCTGTGTGCTGTGCTTCTGGTCTTCTGGCTGCTGGGCTGGGGGGGGGGCTGGGCTGCCTGCTGGGGCTCTGTCTGGGCTGTCTGCTGGCTGGCTGTGCTGGGGTCTGTTGCCTGCTCTTCTGCTGGCTGCTGGGTCTGGGGCTCTGGGCTGGGGTCTGTCTGTGCTGGGGGGTCTTGACTGGGGCTGGCTGTGGGCTGTCTGGGGTGGTGTGCTGTCTGCCTGGTCTGTCTGTTCTGGGGCTGGTCTGCTGCTTCTGCTGCCTGCTCTGTGCTGTCTGTGGCTGTGGCTGGTCTGTCTTTGCTGCTGCTGCTGCTCTGTCTGCTGCTGGGCTGCTGCTGGGTCTGCTGGGTCCTGGCTCTTCTCTGTCTGTCTGCTGGCTGCTGGGCTGCTGCTTGTCTGTGGCTGGTCTGTCTGGGCTGTCTGTCTGGGTCTGTCTGTGTCTGGCTCTGCTTCTGTCTGCTCTGTTCTGGTCTGCTGGCTCTGTCTGTCTGTCTGGCTCTGGGGGCTGCTGGTGCTGTCTCTGGGTGGTCTGTCTGCTGGAGGGCTGTCTGGGTGCTGGCTGCTGTCTGGTCTGGGGCTGTGGTGTCTGTCTGCTGGTGTGGTCTGGGTCTGGGGTCTGCTGTCTGGGGCTGGGGCTGGGCCTGTCTGGCTGGGTCTGGTCTGGTTCTGTCTGGTCTGTCTGCTGGCTCTGTGGGTGTGTCTGGGCTCTTTCTGCTGTTCTGTCTGCTGCTGTCTGACTGCTGCTGGCTCTGTCTGTCTGGTCTGGGGTCTGTCTGCTGCTGTCTGGTGGTCTGTCTTCTGTGCTGGGTGCCTGTCTGTCTGGTTGTGGCTGGGTGTGGGCTGTCTCTGGGTGGTATGGGCTGGGGTCTGCTGCTGGCTCTGGGGGTGCCTGTGTGCTGGGTCTGCTCTGGTGTCTGTGGCTGTCTGGGCTTCTGGCTGTCTGGGCTGGTCTGCTGTCTGGCTGTTGTCTGTCTGGGGGTCTGGGCTGTGCTGGTCTGTGCTGGTGGCTGTGTCTGCTGTCTGGTCTGTCTGTCTGTGCTGTCTGTGGCTGTGTCTGCTGCTGGGGCTTCTGTCTGCTGGGCTGCTGGTCTGGGGGGCCTGTCTGTCTGTCTGTGGTGTGTGTCTGGTCTGGGCTGGGCTGCTGTGTGTGGGCTGTGCTGCTGCTGTCTGCCTGGCTGTCTGGGGTTCTGGGTCTGCTGCTGCTGTCTGTCTGTGTGTGGTGGCTGGTGCTGCTCTTCTGGTGGTGTCTGTGCTGTCTGCTGCTGGGTTGCCTGTCTGTGTTTCTGCTCTGTCTTCTGTGTCTCTGGCTGTCTCCTGTCTGTCCCCTGTGTGGCTGTCTGCCTGCTCTGTGTCTGGTGGGGACTCTGGCTGGCTGTGCTGTGTCTGTCTGTCTGCTGGCTGTCTGCTGGGGGCTGTCTGTGCTGGGGGCTGCTTTCTGGGGTCTTCTGTCTGGCCTGTCTGCCTCTGGTCTGGGTCTGTCTGCTGGCTGCTGGCTGGGCTGGTCTGTCTGTCTGGGGGTTCTCCTGGTCTGCCTCTGTGGGTCTGGGTGTGGTCTGTCTGTCTGGGGTCTGTTCTGTGCTGTGTGTCTGGCTGGGCTGGTCTGTGGTCTGTCTGTGCTGCTGTGCTGTCTGGTGAGGGTGGGCCTGCTGGGTCTGGGCTGGTCTGTGTGTCTGGTGCTGGCTGGTGTCTGGTCTGTCTGCTGCCGTCTGGCTGGCTGTCTGTGTCTGCTGTCTGGGCTGGGTCTGTCTGTCTGTCTGTCTGCTGTTCTGCTGCTGGTGTCTGTCTGGGCCTGGTCTGCTGTCTGTCTGGTGTGCTGCCTGGGGCTGCTGTCTGGCTGCTGGGCTGTGTCTGGTCTGGTCTGTCTGTGCTGGGTCACTGGCTGGGCTGTGGGTGGGTGTGTCTGTCTGGGGGATGCTCTGCTGGCTGGCTGGTCTGATGTCTGTCTGGTCTGTGTGTCTGTCTTCTGGCTGCTGCTGCTGTCTGGTCTGTCTTCTGTCTGTCTGCTGTGGGTTCTGCCTGGGCTCTGCTGGGGTGCTTCTGTGGTGTGTTCCTGCTGGGGGCTGTCTGCTGGGGGTGCCTGTGGCTCTGTCTGCTGGCTCTGGTCTGGCTGCTCTGTCTGGGCCTGTCTGTCTGTGGGTCTGTCTGGGGCTCTGTCTGGGGCTGCTGCTGGGCTGTCTGGCTGTCTGTCTGCTGTCTGTGGTGTGCTGGCTGGGGCCTGTGCCTGTCTGTCTGTTCTGCTGGTGGGGTGCTGTCTGGGTGTGGGTGGCTGGGTCTGTGGTGTCTGCTCTGTCTGGCTGTGTCTGTGCTGTCTGTCTCTGGGCTGGGGTCTGGTCTGGTTGGGCTGGGCTGCTGCTGGGGGGCTGCCTGGCTGGTCTGTCTGTTGGGCTCTGTCTGTCTGCTGCTGTCTGTCTGTTCTGCTGTCTGTCTGCCTGGGTGTCTGTTCTGTGGCTGTCTGTCTCCCTGGGTCTCCTGGGGGTGCTGGCTGCTGCTGTCTCTGTCTGGGTCTGCTGCTGGTCTGGGGCTCTGTCTGGGGGGCTGTGTGTGGTCTGTCTCCTGCTGGGGGGGTCTGTGGCTGGTGGCTTCTGGGGCTGGGGGGCCTCTGTTGTGCTGTGTTCTGTGCTGGTCTGTCTGTGGGGCTGCTGGGTGTCTGTCTGCTGCTGGCTGTGTCTGGGCTGGGTCTGCTGGTGTCTGCTGGCTGGGCTGCTCTGGGGGCTGGGGTGGCTGTCTGTCTGCCCTGTGTCTGTGCTCTGGGCTGCTGGCTGTCTGGGCTGGTGCCTGTGGGGGGGGTCTGGGGCTGCTGGTTCTGTGCTGGGCTGGGTGGTGTGGTCTGGTCTGGGGTCTGCTGGTGGTCTGCTTTTGTCTGTCTGTCTGGCTGCTGTCTGTCTGTGGTGCTGCTGTGTCTTCTGCTGGTCTGTCTGATCTGGGGCTCTGTCTGTCTCTGGATCCTGTGGCTGCCTGCTGTCTGGGCTGGGCTCTGGCTGGGTCTGCTGGGGTCTGGGTGCTCTGGGTGTGGGGCTGTTTGCTCCTGTCTGGGCTGGGTGTCTGCTGCTCTGCTGCTGCTGGCTCTGTCTCTGCTGCTGTGGGTCTCTGGCTGGCTGGGGGGCTGGTGGGTGGTTCTGCTGGTCTGTCTGGTGCTGGGGTCTCTGGTGCTGCTGGTGCTGGCTGGGATCTGGTGTGCTGGGGCTGGGCTGGCTGTCTGGTGTCTGGTGTCTGGGCTGCTGTGTGGGGGGGCCTTTGGGGTTGTGCCTGACTGCTGTCTGTGTTGTGGGCTGGGCTGGGGCTGGTCTCTGGCTCTGTGTCTGGGCCTGCTGCTGGTGTGGTGCTGGGTCTGGGGGGTCTGGGTGGTCTGTCTGGTCTGGTCTGGGGGGGGCTGTGGCTGCTGGCTGTCTTCTGGGGTCTGCTGTGGCTGGGTGGCTGGGGCTCTGGTGATCTGTCTGGGGTCTGGCTGGCTGCCTGTCTCTGCCTTGCTGGCTGGTCTGGGGTTCTGGTACTGTTCTGGGGGTGTCTGCCTGTGTGGTGGGGGATCCTGGGTCTGTGGGGGGCTGTTGTGGTGCTGGTATGCTTCTGGGCTGTCTGTCTGTCTGTGTGGTGCTGGGTGCTGGTCTGTGTGTCTGGCTGGGGCTGGTGGGTCTGGGCTTCTGTGCTGCTGCTCTGGTCTGCTGGATCTGTGGTCTCTGGCTGTCTGTCTGGGGCTGCTGTTCTGTCTGCTGGTCTGTCTGCTGGCTGCTGCCTGGGTCTGGCTGTCTGGGGGCTGGGCTCTGTCTGTCTGTGCTGGGTGCTTCTGCCTGTCTGGCTGTCTGGGTCTGTGGGGTCTGTCTGGGGTGGGTGCCTGGCTGCTGTCTGGGGGTCTCTGGCTGTCTGTCTGGCTGCTGTGTGTGCTGGTCTGGGTCTGCTGTCTGGGTCTCTGCTGTCTGGCTTCTGCTGCTGGGATGTCTGGGTCTGGGCTGGGGGCCTGTCTGGTCTGGCTGGCTGTGGGGGGTGGCTGGTCCTGTCTTGGTGTTCTGTCTGGCCTGTCTGTGTCTGCTGTCTGGGTGCTGCTCTGTGTGTCTGGGGTGCTGGGGCTGGGGTCTGGTCTGTGCTGTCTGCTGTCTGTGCTGGGGGTGCTCTGTCTGGCTGTCTGGGGCTGGGGGCTGTCCTGCTGTCTGTCTGGGTCTGCTGTCTGTCTGCTGTCTGTTGTCTGTGCCTGTGTCTGGGTCTGTCTGGTGTTCTTCTGCTGTGCTGGTCTGTCTGGGGCTGCTGGGGAGTGGGCTGTCTGTGCTGCTGCTGGTGTGTCTGGCCTGGGGGGTCTGCTGCTGCTGTCTGTCTGGGTGGTTGCTGGGGCTGGGGCTCTGGGGGCTGGGCTGGGCTGGTCTGGTCTGGCTGTCTGGGCTGTCTGCCTGTCTGGTCTGTCTGCCTGTCTGGGGTCTGTCTGGTCTGTGCTGGGTGACTGTCTGTTGCTGTCTGGCTGGTCTGCTCTGGGGCCTGGTGTCTGGTGCTGTGGTTCTGTCTGTCTGTCTGGTCTGTCTGTGTTCTGTCTGCTGGGCTGTCTGTCTGTCTGGCTGCTGTCCTTGGGTCTGTCTGCTGTCTGGCTGGGGGTCTGTCTGCTGCTGGGTCTGTCTGGTCTGCCTGGTCTGTGGCTGGTCTGGGGGTCTGTGGTCTGCTGTCTGTGTCTGGTGCTGTCTCTGGCTTGGGTCTGATCTGCTGGGCTGGCTGGGTGGGTCTGTCTGGCTGGGGCTGCTGGCTGGGGGTCTGTGGCTGCTGGGGTCTGGTGTGCTGGCTGTCTGTCTGGGGCTTCTGCTCTGGTCTCTGTCTGGCTGGCCGTTGCTGTTTTCTGTCTGTCTGGCTGGGGCTGTGGTCTGGCCTGTCTGCTTGGGCTGTTGTCTGGGCTGGCTGGTCTGCTGGGTCTCTGGTCTGTCTGCTGCTGCTGGCTGTCTGTTCTCTGGGCTGCTGTCTGCTTCTGCTGCTTTTCTGCTGGCTGTCTTCTGTCTGTCTGCCTGCTCTGCTGTGCTCTGGGGTCTGCTGTTGCTGGTCTGCTGGGGCTTCTGCTCTGCCTCTGCTGGGGGTGGCTGTTGCTGCTGTGCTTCTGGGTGGCTGGGGCTGCTGGTGCTGATCTGGGGGCTGTCTGGCTGATGGCTGGGGTCTGGCTGCTGGGGTGGCTGCTTCTGTGCTGTATCTGGCTGTGCTTCTGGCTTGGGGTGGGGGCTGCTGTCTGGGTGTGCTCTGCTGGCTGGGCTGGGTCTGTCTGCTGGTGCTGCTGGGGCTGCTGGGGTGGCTGTGCTGGGTGCTGGCTGGGTGTTCTGCTGGCTT
>JAFMOC010001866.1:0-19184 GCA_019802505.1 Corydoras sp. C115
TATTTATATATTTAAGCACTATGTGTACTTCTAAGTGCTTAGAAGTAACAGCAACATTTAGTGATTTTCTGAGCACTAGAATTATACTTTACAATTCAAACAAAAAAAATTACTTGCACTTTAGAATAGATTTAAAGGTGAAGAGACTTTTTGGGGGATCTGTTAGTTCTTCTGTTCATCTTTATCTTCAGATTTACTGATTCAATGAGAGTCGATTCACATGAACACTGAGTTCAACTAACAGTAACCTACTATTTTCTTTAATTACAGCTTTAACTTTTTATTTTAAACTTTGTTTTTGCTAAATTAATGGACTTTGTATCTTGTTTATCATAAAATTATGAATATGTTTATATTGTATTGTATAAATAATTCCCCTTAAACCAATTTATTCTGTACTAACACTTTGTTTAGGAGATTCTTTTTTTCTCAAACCTATCTACAGTCTTGCATTAGTGCAATATCTAGTGTGTGAAACAAAGATATATGACTGCTGCCCTCTTGTGGTAAGAAATTACATTTACATTTCACCATCTAATTATGAATGTGTTAAAAGTTAAATAAATGACATTAATTAAAACGTACATAAATACTATGCACTGTGTAACAACATAAACAGCAACTTATTAATATTATAAACATATGTTTTAAAAATAAACTCGTTTCACCTCTAAATTAAATTCAAATGAGGGTGGCATGTTGGCTTAGTGGTTAGCACATTCGCCTCTCAGCGCTAGGGATTCGCAATCTGGGTGAAGTTTCCATGTTCTCCCTCTGTCCACGTGGGTTTCCTCTCACAGTCCAAAAACATGGATCATGGTCAAGTGACCCATGTGAATGTGTTCCCAGTAATAGATTGGCGCCCTGTCCTGAGTGTATCTGCCCAGCGCCCGAAACGTTCTCCTTGGATGGGCAAGCGCAAGATAACGGATGGATGGAAATCCAATGACTCGGAATCTGCAATAACACATTTCACATGTAACAAGCTCTTAGTTTTATAATCTCTGTTTCAATAGCGACTAATTTGATGTTTTTCAAAATGTAGGATTCATTTAAAAGTCAATATAATTTCATACATAAACTATACGAGTTTATTGTGAAACACTTTTAGACTATATCATTTCAAAATCATCACTCTGTCCTGGATTACATAAAGATATAAAAGGTTTAAACTCTGCTTTTGTAGACTGGATTTAAAGTTTATTTTTAAAAGAGACAAATAATTTATTTCTCAGAAATTATGGCAATAGTTCTGTTCAATAGTTTAAACCAATCAGGGAAGACTTTATAAAAAAAAACTTTGTAATGCTGTTATTTACATTTCAAATTATAAAATGTTTGAAGAATTTATTATTTCAAAAGTATAATTCTGATTTGTGCATTAAATGTCATTCTAAAAACAAAATAAGTGAAAACACAAATAAAAACATTCACTTAAATTAAAAAAAATACACCAACAAAAATATTTAAAATAAAGAAAAATCGAAACAGCTAAAAATACAATGCAAACTGCTGTAATAGTAAAAACATTATAATAATAAAACACTAAAGTGATCAAATAAATAAAGAAAATAATAATTGCGTTATTATATTAGTGTTTAGTTTATTACAGTTTTATTCCACAAGGTGGAAGCAGTGAGTAAAATTCCTCTTCTTAAAGTCCTGCTCGTTGTGAGATTAAATGGATTTTTGTGTTTCATAATTTTATATAATTAACTGTCCCTCAAATTTCACTGTGCACATTTTATTACATTTAGATTAATTAACTTTTAATATAAATTGTGCCTTTTAAGCGTTTATGTCAATTTGTTGGTAAAAATGTAAAAATGTGATGTTGGCAGTTTTCACCACAAGATGGCAGTAGTACAGATGTACATTTACAGCACATAGTTATACAAACAAGAGAAAGTTTGAACTGGATAAATAAATGTATATTTCATAATGAAGTGCACTAAATGCAGCTTAACTTCCTGTGTTTTACACCCTAGATAGTGAACTAATATAAGAACTGTAGATCTTTTTAAGACACAAAGATGCTTCCGTAAAGAAAACACTAGAACAGAATAAAGGAGTTTAAAATGAATTCTTTATAGAAATTAAAACGTAAAAAAGCACACAAAAAAGTTGCAACTATTAACATAATATTGAGTTTAATTTTAAAAGTTAAACCAGTGATTTTGGAATAAAAATGTTGAGGCTGTAAGCTGAATCACTGACACTTGAATCTAGAAGGTTGTACAGTTTGTTCTACACAGTTCTTTTAATCTGATCTCTACTGTCATAAGTTTAGATCCATGTTCACATCATTAGCTCTTTTTGGGATTATGATTAGAACATTGTGAAGCTGCTTTGAGACAATGCAGTGTTATAAAAAGTGTTCTGTAAAGAAACCTGAACTAAAACTCTTTGGCATGTTCTCCTGAATGAATGACTGCAGTAAACACAACTGCAGGTATGATGTATAAGACTTTTATCATTGAGGGATAGGTTTGCTTCAACATAATATGACCTGTTAGAATAATCTCAGATATTTAAAATTATTTTTAAGTTAATGATAAAATGCTTAAAGGCATGAATGGGGATCGAACCCATGATCTTCGGTTTACGAGACCAACGCCGTACCACTTGGCCACCATGCCCTCACTGTGTAACACTGAATAATGAAATTCCTGATGAGAAGTGTTATGTTTGTGCTGATGGGAAACATGGAGTGTAACAGTTCACCGCATTGAATCGGCTGAAAGAAACTTCTGCATCATATTGAGAAATCTAATGTTTAGCAGGTTGTGTGTTATTATACTTTAGTGCACAGAGACTTTAGGATTTTATTCAGATGGAAGTTCAGGGTGAGTCATTAGTGAGAGCTTTTACATGAAAAGTACAGATGAAGCATCAGTACCCTCCTGAGACCCGGACTTTTCCTTGGTGTGCATTTTGAATTTCTCCTAGCTATTTGGGATTAGTAGGACCTAATAAGTATAAAAACTAAACTTTGTCTTTATACTGTAAGTAGTTTTTGCAAAAATCATTGTCTTCATGTGAGGACAATGGGTCTATCTTACGGTGTGATAAAATAAGGAAACAATATACTAACACATTACAAAACTGTTTCTTTCAAACTGTAAACATTAGGCTATATCAGTAAATGTGCAAACAACCTAATCTATTGAAAAAATACAATATTTGCCTCTGAGATACAGCACTAATAAAAAGAAAGCAGTCCGTTTTCTGGTCTGGAACAATCCTACTTGCCTAAGTGAAATCCTACAAAACATTTGCTTCCAGTCTGAAAGCAGAGGAAAACATTGCATGTCATACACTGAACACTAGACTTCCCAGAGCAGCCTTGCACTCTGCAACACATTGGGCTTTTCAGGTCAACCATCTCTGGTAGATCTATGATGGAACTAGTGCAGACTGAGACATGGGGGACTGAAGTGACCAGAGATCTTTTGATTGGTTGTGGACCATGTGCATTCTCCTCCTCTGCAGCTGCAACATGAGCATCACACTTGTTGAGGAACACCTGAGCCACTCAATGAGAAACTCAAATAGCTTCTTTATATTTTTTTTGGGGTACCATTTTCCTTATTATCTCTGCGATACAGCAGCCAGCTGTTAGCCAGAGCAAGATCAGTGAAGTGCATCAACATCTGAATTGTCCACTTCTTCGTTTGCATGCTCATTAGGTAGTAGCTCATCATCCAGTCCACCAAGTCAACTTCACCCATCTTGAAATTGTACTCACACACAATGCTTGGTCGCCTGGCAGTCACATTGTTTTTCTTCCTTGGACCACCGCTGGCAAATGTCCGCTGGCTGTTCAAGACACATTCAGTCAAGCCATTGAGTATTCGATCCATAAAAGTTTCAGTTTCTCTTGTCTTCTGTAATATCATAATCATTGACTACTTTCAGATGGCTCCTTAGAAGAATCGATCTTGTGTTATTGTGTCCGACAGGGATTCGGAATACATTGGGCCAAAACATTCTTGTTTGTGGGTAAGGAACACAGGACATAATGATTGCTGCTCCAAAAAAGTGGTATATTTCAAGTGTTGAGATACCTACCACTGTTGGCAAGTGATGTGGCATTTGTGCAGTCAGCAAGGAGCTTCATCAGCTTTCACATTCGTGATTTTTAACATGTTGTGGTTTATGCCCATGTTTGTGTTCTTTGTTGTTGTGGTACACTGCACTGTGGTACAATTTACTGTGGTACAACATCACTGTTGCTACCTTCAATGAAGTGGTCATCAGATGGTACATAATCTTCATCTGATTCAGATTCTGGTGAATCAGAAGGTTGTTGTTGTTCCACAGGTCTTAGGTCAGAAACTAGTAAATTACATGTACTTTACTCTTCCATAGCAGCAACATCATCTTCACCATCTGATAAATCTTCAATGTCATAATTATCTACAATTACATTAAGTAATTGTTCTGCTTTTGACATTGAAATGATCCCTGTAATGTTAAAATAAAGCAGAACCAACTATGTAATATAGTCCCAATGTCCTCAAATGAGTACTTGATGTTTGACGATGTTGTAGCTTTCTATAATTCCTAAAATATGTCAAAAAAGCATGACATCTGAAGCTAGAGACGGTACTGTACATAAATAAACTAGTTGCAAACTAAAAATTTAGCTAGAATTTTTATCTGGCCCATGTTTCTGTCTGGACTGACCGTACAAAATTTTGGCTGTGTTTCCCACCATCTTGTTTTTAATTAACTGAGTGTAATGTTGTCAGGTGACCACTAGATGGTACGGGCAGTGTCTCCGTATGAGGCCAAAGGGTCTACGTTTTAAAAAATTAAATATTATGGTGTGGAGAAGCAAAAATGCAATGTACGCATATGAGGACGCAGGGTCTCAGGAGGGTACAGAAGATGAAGATGCAGGATACCAAAATATAAATTCATGAAATTTTAAACCTATGAAGCATTTAATAACCAAATAGATGTAAGCACAGGTGGTCACACCTGCTTGGCATTTCTGCCTGACGCACCTCCAACGGTGCCATTGTGCAGACTGCAGGGTCATCAGCTGGGGGCCACCCTTCACTGATGTTTCGCTCCATTATCCCCAGAACATCTCTGGGTGGTGGAGCAGCGACAGGGACGTCTCCCTGCCACCCCCTGCAGCCTGCTGAAGGATCTATATTCACCCCACTCTGATCCCAGTGTTATTGTTGTGTGTGAGATGAGTCGCAGGGGACTGTGCATGGCAGGGACGTCCATCTCCCTGAGTCAAGCACAGACCTGACCGCATACCAAAACGTCTCCCTCAAGAGCCTTCTTTTCCCCATGTGCTATCCTTCCTTCTAAGCCATAGCCAGAAGCTCCCTTCCTCCGCCTCCTCTGCAAGATCACGAAGAGCTCGCCTCCTGTTAGAGCCTGTAACACCCAGAGTTTTCAGTAACCTCTGTGTGGATGTCCCAGTGAAGCCCCTGCATCCGACCTCCACTGGGAAGATGAAAGGTCTCCACCCAGCTTGTGAGCATGTTGCTGCCAGCTCTGTGTACTTGTCCTTCTTCCGTTCGTACGCGGACTCCATGTGCTCCTCCCATGGGACTGTCAACTCTACCATGATGACTGCTTTGGCAGGTTCTGACCAGAGCACGATGTCTGGGCGCAGAGATGTTACAGTTATCTCTGCCGGGAATTTCAGTTGGCGGCTGAGGTCGGCTGCAAACTGCCACTCAGCTCCTAGCGAAAAGAGCGACCGCTCTGTCCCCGTGCTGCGCCGTGCTGTCGTCCCTGGCCTGGTAAACTGGATCCACTTCGGGGATGTGGGGAGGCTTGCTGTATGATTTACCTGCTGTCTGCGGACTTCCAGGATCTCTGCGAGCTTGCGCAGGACCTTGTCGTGCCGCCACCTGTACCTTCCCTGTGACAGCGCTGTCTTGTATAATAAATTTCTACATTTCTGCTGATATTTCTATTTTTCTTTAACTATTTCTTCAACATCCTGCTTCCAGATGTATTGATGGTCTCATTGTGTAGTTTTGTTTTTGCTGAGTCTTTAATGCAGATTTATTTCAATGAGTTGTTTAAACAAAGCTAATTAAGATAATAAAGACCTCAAACACACAGGAATGAGATTATGAGATAATCAGCTGTAATAAACATATGTGTAGAGCTGATCAGAGATTTAAACCTGGAACCTCTCACACTCTAAACAAAGATCATCCCCGAAATGAAATCACAACAGGACTTTTATTTCTTTTAATTATCTTTAATTTAAATAAGTTAAAATAATTAAGGTGAAATATTTTCAGAAGGTGTAGAATTTGACTGGTTGGTTGTTGGATTTGATTACTGAAAAAAAAACATGACTTTTTACTGTCTAAAGAAATTCTTCTGTTGTGCTGCATTTTATAACCAAACACAGTTTAACCTTAACAACTTAACTAAATTAACAGGTTACCAGGTTTCTGACCATGTGATGTCAGAAAGGCCAAGCAGTTTATCACTGATGATGTCAAGTGAAACGTTCAGGTTTTAGAGTAGAAAACACTAATGTAAATAAAGTTTTACATTTCTACCGATCATGCTTTTTAAATGTATTTATAATGTATTATAAATAGCTAAAGGTCTCAGTGAAGAATCTTGCACACTACAGACTCCCTACATTTTTAATTTTTAAATAGTTGTTATTTTATTTTTAAAAGGTTATGGAAGTGGCGTTGTCCCCACAGAACATGATTAAGTTACACAGTGAGGACTGTCAAGTGAAAATGAAGGAAGTAAAAGCACTCGCTTTAGTCATGTCCAAGTGTTTAAGGTGATGGGTTTGAGATCCATTGAGGTTTCTGTGTGCAGGTTTGAACCCTACCGACTATGAACTCATTTGATGTTCATTATAGAAGTTGGTGGTCTTTTTGAAGGGTTATGGAAGTGACAGTCCTTACATTTTAAAGGGTCATGAAAGTGGCATAGTACCCGAGGAACATGAGTCAGTGACACAGTGTGGACTGTCAAGTGAAAGTGAAGAAAAGATCCACCTGCACTGTAGTCATGGGAGAGTGATAAAGACATTGATCCTGAAATCTATTGGGGTCTTCCTGTGCAGGGTTACATTTTTCTGGCTAAAGGTTTGCTATGGTTCCAATTTGGAAGTGGCTAATCTTACTGAAGATCATGGAAGTGACCTTGTATCCATAGAAAATGAGTCATGTACAGATTGATGTGATGCACCAGAAAGCCATTGACTCACTAGATTTTCAGTTTTTAAAAAGTCGTTGATATTCCTAAGGGTTATGGAAGAGTCTTTGTCCCCACAGAAAATGATTAATTTACACAGCGAGGAGCGTCAAGTGAAAATGAAGGAATCTACTGTCCTTGTGGTAGTCATGAGTGGTTAAGGCGATGAAATTGTAATCAGTTGGCATCTCCCTATGTAGGTTTGAATTCTCCCAATTATGAATTTAATAGATGTTTAAATTGAAAGTGCACCTTTTGAAGGGTTATGGAAGTGACAGTCCTTCCCTTTTAAATGTTAATGGAAGTGGTGTAGCACCCGAAGGAAATGAGTCAGTGAAACTTTGAAGACCATCATAAGAAGGCGATGGACTCGAAATCCATTGGGGTCTCCCTGCGCAGGTTCAAATCCTGCTGACTATGAACTCACCAAATTTTTTATTTGAATGTGTGAGATTTTTTTGAAGGGTTAATAAAGTTGTGTTGTACCAAAAAACATCGATCCATCCATTATCTTTTGCTTTATCCTCTATTAGGGTCGCTAGGGGGTTCCCCATGCCCATCCAGGGGAGAACGTCTCAGGCGCTGGGCAGATACACCCAGGACAAGGCGCCAATCTATCACTGGGCACACAGACACACTCTACATGGGGCAATTTGGAGAATTCAATTGACTTGGTCCATGTCTTTGGACTGTGGGAGGAAACCGGAGAAGCCGGAGGAAATCCACATGGACACGGGGAGAAAATGGAAACTCCACCCAGATTGGGATTTGAACCGGGAATCCCCCGAATGTTCTAACCACTAAGTCAATGTGCTGCCCACCCAAAAAGCATGAGTCTCTAAAACAGTGAAGACAACTAAGTGAAACCAGTTGTACCACTGCTGAATGGCCGAGTGGTCTAAGGCACTGCGTTCATGTCGCAGTCTCTACCTGAGGCGTGGGTTCGAATCCCACTTCTGTCAGATTTCGTTTGTTATTTTTTTAGGGTAAGTATTAATAGATTAACCTTGGGAGGACCAAGGCTCAGCAGGGAACTCATATTCCCTGAGCGACCGAGCAGAATCAGCAGTGTAGTAAAGCCATGTACATATTATGTAGTGATCAGTTGTCCGTAGTCAACAATTTGAAAAGCTATGGTAGTCCAGGGCGGCACGGTGACTTAGTGGTTAGCACGTTCGCCTCTCAGCGCTAGGGATTCCCGGTTCGTGGCACGGTGGCTAAGGATTCCTGGTTTGAATCCCCATCTGGGTGGAGTTACCATGTTCTCCCCATGTCTGGGTTGATTTTATGTTCATTTTACCAAGTATTGTAATGATTCTTAATGTGCTTAATTGTAATTTTCTAAACATTAATATTTTTCTTAGTGTTTGTGGTAAACATTGTTAAAGCAAACTCAATAAATCATGTTCTTCTTGATGTAAACATATTTTTTCAATCAATCACTATCTTCCGCTTTGTCCTATATTAGGGTCGCAGGGGGGTTCCCAATGCCCATACAGGGGAGAACGTTTCGGGTGCTGGGCAGATACACCCAGGACGGGGTGCCAATCTATCGCTGGGAACACACTCACACACGCTCTACATGGGGCAATTCGGAGAACTCAATTGACTTGATCCATGGTTTTGGACTGTGGGAGGAAACCGGAGAACCCGGAGGAAACCCACACAGACACGGGGAGAACATGGAAACTCCAACCAGATGGGGATTCGAAGCGGGAATCCCTAGTGCTGAGAGGAGAACGTGCTAACCACTAAGCCACCGTGCCGCCGATGTAAACATGTATTTTTCTAATTATTTCTTTAGACTGTCTTTTAAATTGTTTTAAATAATACACACAATAACATACCCCAACTTGATACCAGTTTCTGTAAAGTCCACTAAAGAAAGCTACCACATTTGGAGCAGGTTAATGAGAGCTGGCCCGAAACTTGAAATTATTTTGTTAATTTTAATACTATGAGTATACTATCAAACAGTAAACACATCCAAATGCTTATTTCTAATTGTACAAAATAACTTTTCCAGTACTGATTAATTAATAAAGTTAATAAAGTTATTTTTTAGATGCCGTGGTTCGGACTCGAACCGGGGTTGCTGCAGCCACAACGCAGAGTACTAACCACTATACGATCACGGCACACAACAGTTGCCATTCTGAACACACTCATTTAACTCGTAGTAAATTTCTAAGTGCAGGCCAGGAATCCAAACTACAAAATAATCCCATACATGAATCACAATACTTTGTTAATCTCAGGAGGGACATTGCAGTTTTACAGATGTTTCATTTGTCATGTTATATATAGAAGTAGAGTAAGTAGTTGTAAAGAATTTGAAAAAATAAATTTGTAAGGTCAATAAGCAGTAAGAAATGATCATCACTGTCGACACATTTGGCAATGATTAGCTTTCAACTTAATAAAAATACTACTCGCCCAACGTGGGGCTCGAACCCACGACCCTGAGATTAAGAGTCTCATGCTCTACCGACTGAGCTAGCCGGGCTGAAGACTCCATATTCAAGCTAGCAAAATGCCTGTCGGTCTTTAAGTTGCAGCTGGTCCAAAAATCGTGACCATGTCTATATCTATGTTGTCATATATAAAAGTGGGTTTTTTTGGGTTCCTAAATTGTGCTTCTTTAGGAGCATAGTCTGGGGCTTTTTTATCACCTGTCTTTTCCCTTCCCAATGTATTACATCTGATCTTAAACACCTAAATAGAATTTAAAAATAAAGTGTTAATAGAGAGCTCCAGTAAGCAGGTTAAAACCACAGTGTACAGTCACAAGTCTTATCAAACTTACAGTAATATTTAATTCATTCATTATCTTCTGCTTTATCCTATATTAGGGTCACGAGGGGGTTCCTCATTCCCATCCAGGGGAGAATGTTTCGGGTGCTGGGCACACACTCACACAGACACACACACTCTATATGGGGCAATTTGGAGTACTCAATTGACTTGATCCATGTTTTTGGACTGGGGGAGGAAACCGGAGAACCTGGAGGAAACCCACGCAGACACGGGGAGAACATGGAAACTCCACCCAGATGGGGATTCAAACCGGGAATCCATAGCGCTTAGAGGCAAACGTGCTGACCACTAAGCCACCATAATATTTAATCAGTAATCTATTAAAAATAATATTTCAAGTGTTATTTATCAGAAGATAAATCTCCAAAATGTGCCAAAGTTGCAAAACTTCATATCTTGCCTTTTGAGAGACAAAGGTTTTACACACTAGCCACCATAATATTTAATCAGTAAAATAAAAGCGTGGCTTTTTTTTTAAAAAAGATTTTTTTTTTAATATCGTTTTTTCAAGCATAAATATTTATCCAGAAGATAAATCTCCAAAATGTGCCATTTCATGTATCAGAAATAAATCTCCAAAAAAAGTTGCAAAACTTCATAACTTGCCTTTTGAGAGTATCATGTATTGCTACTACTACTACTACTACTACTATAATAATAATAATAATAAAAATAAAAATAATCTTACAAAGCGCGGCATGGTGGCTTAGTACGTTCGCCTCTCAGTGCTAGGGATTCCTAGTTTGAGACTCCAATCTGGGCAGAGTTGCCATGTTCTCCCTGTGTCCACGTGGGTTTCCTCTGGGTTCTCCGGTTTCCTCCCACAGTCCAAAAATGTATCAAGGTCAATTGAATTCTCAAAATTGCCCCATATAGAGTGTGAGTGTGTGCCCAGCACCCAAGACGTTCTCCCCTGAATGGGTTCTCCCCCTAAGACCCCAAAAGAGGATAAAGTGGAAGATAATGGATGGATGGAATAATTTTACAAACATTTGTATCGGACCACTGGGTAGCACAGAGTGCATAGGCTTGTTGGACAGTCACTGCACATTAGAGATTTGTTTTCTGTCCCTCAACAAATGAATACAGTGTTTTACATTTATTATGTTTATCTGGTGTACAAATCCAGTGCGGGCGGCACGGTGGCTTAGTGGTTAGCACGTTTGCCTCTCAGCACTAGGGATTCCCGGTTCGAATCCCAATCTGGGTAGAGTTTCAATGTTCTCCCTGTGTCCACGTGGGTTTCCTCCGGGTTCTCCGGTTTCCTCCCACAGTCTAAAAAAATGGATCAAGTCCATTGAGTTCTCCAAATTGCCCCATATAGAGTGTATGTGTGTGTGAGTGTGTGAGTGAGTGAGTGTGTGCTAAGCAATAGATTGGCGTCCTGTCCTGGGTGTATCGGGCCAGCGCCCAAAACGTTCTCCCCTGAATGGGCATGGGGAACCCCCCGCGAGCCTAATAGAGGATAAAGCGGAAGATAATGGATGGATGGATGTTATTTATCAGAAGATAAATCTCCAAATTATCTTGTATTATGTATTTCTACTACAACTACTACTACTAATCTTGGAGTTGCCATGTTCTTCCCGTGTCCATGTGGGTTTTCTCCAGTTTCCTCCCACAGTCCAAAAGCATGAATCAAGGTCAATTGAATTCTCAAAATTGCCCCATATAGAGTGTGTGAGTGTGTGCCCAGCGATAGATTGGCGCCCTGGCCAGGGTGTATCTGCCTAGCGAATGAGACATTCTCCTCTGAATGGGGCATGGTGAAACCCCCCCTGTGACCCTAAAAGAGGATAAAGTGGAAGAAAATGGATGGAATGATTTTCCAAACATTTGTATCGGACCGCTGGGTAGCACAGAGAGCATAGGCTTGTTGGACAGACACTGCACATTAGAGATTTGTTTCCTGTCCCTCAACAAATGAATACAGTGTTTAGTTAGGTTTATTATGTGCATCTGGTGTACAAATCTAATGACCCACAAACTAAATTAAATTATCATTCATCTCATCTCTTTATCTTAAACACTTTAGGGTGTTAGAGTGGACATCGCAAGGTCGCTGGTTTGATTCTGGGTTACAAGTACACTTGTACTTATCTAATAAAAATCTAATAAACAAATGGATACAGCAAATAATAACTTACTTTTCCTTAACAGCTTTAAAATAAAATTTTATGATAAAGATTGTAAACAGAACTGACATTCTTTACCTGTGATTCTTTATTGATGATGTAGCACTCTGGACTTTGAAGCCATGCTATTCTATCTTATTCTATTTCGAATTTTGGTGGAACCAGTGTTGGCTTGTAAAATTGTTTTCTGAAATGTCTTTTAATAAAAATAAAGGGCATTAACCTTTTTAATTTACTATAATCTTCTTCCACTAAACTGTATTTTAAAGTCAAAAGTATTTTTTACATCAATAATTATTTAGAACAATGATTTGCTAGGCGGCACGGTGGCTTAGTGGTTAGCACGTTCACCTCTCAGCACTAGGGATTCCCATTTCGAATCCCCATCTGGGTGGCGTTTCCATGTTCTCCCCATGTCTGTGTGGGTTTCCTCCCACAGTCCAAAAACATGGATCAAGTCAATTTAATTCTCAAAATTGCCCCATATAGAGTGTGTGTGAGTGAGTGAGTGTGTGCCCAGCAATGGATTGGCTCCCTGTCCTGGGTGTATCTGCCCAGCGCCTGAGATGTTCTCCCCTGGGTGGGCATGGGGAACCCCACCGTGACCCTAATAGAGGATAAAGCGGGAGATAACGAATGATTGAATGAGTATTTTGCTAATAAATTCAATAGCTTTTGTGCCGAAGTAGCTCAGTTGGGAGAGCGTTAGACTGAAGATCTAAAGGTCCCTGGTTCGATCCCGGGTTTCGGCAGAACTTGACAGGGTGCAGTATTTTGTCTGTCCAGTTCAAAATTGAATTACTGTTTACTGTATACTAGGCAAAAAAATCAAAAGAAAAGATTGTATCCAGCAAACAATGCTAGAACTTTATTGAACCTTTTTAAAAGCTGTATAATGAGGATTGTAAACAGAACTGACATTCTTGACCAAGTTTTTTTTTTTTTTTGATTGATGGTTCCATGGTGTACACAATAAATCAATTATTTTTTGTGTGTTAAAGTCAAGTGTTTGTGTACAAATTAACTGTTTTATTATTATTAGTGGTTTAGTATTTCAGCAGTTGTCTTTAAATCCAGTCTAAAGAGCGGCCCTTTAGCCTTTGATATTTTGATGCAATCCAGGACAAAGCCAATGATACTGAAATGACATCTAAAAGTGTTTTGTAATAAACTGATATATTTTTCTCTATGTATAAATTAGATTAAATTATAAATGGATCCTACATTTTGAAACACATCAATCACATTAATGTGACCTCTCCCTGTGCACCCACATCAGAATTTAACATTATACAAACCTGAAAGAGGATCTGATGGAAACCAAAAACTGTATTAATACAAATATCTTTATTAGTCACTAATAAAACTCACATGTGTGAGTTAATCAGAGATATTAAAAAAACGGTGGCTTATATATTAAAATGACATTAAATAAAAAAACAAGAGTTTTTTTTAAATGAACAGTGAGTCTCTGCCCAAAATGGGCAGACAGCACCCTCTGGCGGCGATAAAAAAAAAAAAAATACAGCTCAAAAAAAGCACCTTCTGGCGGCGATAAAAAAAATACAGCTAAAGCACAAAAACGTGTTGATGCTCAACGAGAAAATTGAATTAACATTAACACCTACACAAGACAAAGAAAATGCCACGACTTTATTGAATATTTTTAAAAGCTGCATAATGAGGATTGTAAACAGAAACAACATTCTTGATTGGTGGTTCCATGGTGTAATGGTTAGCACAACACAATAAATCTTTTTTGTGTGTGTGTTTAAGTCAAGGTGTCCCACAATTTCCCACACAAACATAGTCTTTGTTCCACATCTGGTGAATTGGAATCTGGTCCCCCTAATACTCAGTAAAGTACAGATACCTAAAAAAAAAAAAAAAACTACTTTTACTACAGTAACAAAGTACATTTAATTCATTACTTACCACCTCTGAGCCACAAATATTGCGGACAATAAAATCCAACATTTTATGGACTATATATGTTAACTATATTTTTTTGTTGACTATAAACAATAGCAGAAATTCAAATTGATATGAATGTGAAATGAAAACATGCTGTGTGGATAAAGAGCGCCGGGACGTAATGCTCGGGCATAGCAGTTGTAAAAAGAAAATTGAAAAAGAAAACTATTGTGAAAAGCCATCTCCACTTTGCAAATCTGACAGAGCACCACGCTGTTGTGTTTCTGTGTAAAGTGCTCCCACACTTTAGTTGCACACGGGTAATTCTGATTCTGATTCTGATTCTCAGCAACAGTAACGTTAAACACGGCTCGTTGGTCTAGGGGTATGATTCTCGCTTCGGGTGCGAGAGGTCCCGGGTTCAAATCCCGGACGAGCCCAATCTTGTCTTCTGATTGTTTTCTCCTTAAACATCTTTACCACAAACACTAAAAAAATATGAATGTTTAGAAAATTACAATTAAGCAGATGGTGGCACGGTGGCGTAGTGGTTAGTACGTTCGCTTCTCAGCGCTAGAGGTTCCTGGTTCGAATCCCCTATGTCTCCCCGTGTCCGTGTGGGTTTCCTCCGGGTTCTCCAGTTTCCTCCCACAGTCCAAAAGCATGAATCAAGTCAACTGAGTTCTCCAAATTGCCCCATATAGAGTGTGTTTGTGTCTGTGTGAGTGAGTGTGTGCCCAGCGATGGATTGGCGCCCTGTCCTGGGTCTATCTGCCCAGCGCCCGAAACGTTCTCCCCTGGATGGGCAAGGGGAACCCCCCCGCGACCCTTATATAGGATGAAGCGGAGGATAATTAATGAATTAAGCATAATTAATTGATTATCGTCAAAGAATCATTACTCAATAAAATGAACATAAAATCACAACATTGTCAAATAGGTCGTTATTGTCATTTCCTCAGAATACGAGTTCACAGTAATATGAGATAAGGCTTCTTTGGGATATTGGTCCAACTCAAGCAAATCAGGACTAAATTTACTTCAAACTCTGTCTGATTTCTATTCGATTGGTGGTGTTGCAGTCCTGCAGGATGGGTTCAATGGACATATATAGTTTTTCAAATTGTTGACTTCAGACACCTGATCACTACACAATCTGTACCTGGCTGTCCTACACTGTTGATGCTGCTCGGTCACTGAAGGAATATAAGTTCCCTGCTGAGCCAAGGTTCATTCATTCATTTTTCTCCGCTTTATCCTCTACTAGAGTCGCGGGTGGGGTTCCTCATGCCCATCCTGGGGAGAACGTTTCGTGCACTGGGCAGATACACCCAGGACAGTGCGCCAATCTTTCGCTGGGCACACACTCACACTCTGTATGGGGTAATTTGGAGGACTCAATTGACCTTGATGCATGTTTTTGGACTGCTGGAGGAAACCGGAGAACCTGGAGGAAACCCACGCGGACACGGGGAAAACATGGAAACTCCACCCAGATTGGGATTCGAATCCCTAGTGCGAACCCTAGAGGCGAACGTGCTAAACACTAAGCCACTGTGCCACCCTCCTCCCAAGGTTAATCTATCAATACTTACCCTCAAAAAATAACGAAAGAGGTCTGTCAGAAGAGGGATTCAAACCCACAGCTCAGTTAAAGACCATGACCTGAATGCAGCACCTTAGACCGCACGGCCATCCTGCCTTCAGATTTGCCAACCTACCCTGACAATCAGATAATAAATTATATTATTTTAGTAGATTAACATTACTAAATTAGTAAATTATATTAAGAAAAATATTTTCATGGCATTTAAAAAAAATTATTACCATTTCATCTCTGGGGCTCTATACATCACCTAATATCTTGTTTGAAATATAATCATTTATTCATTCATTCATTATCTCCCACTTTATCCTCTATTAGGGTCGCGGTGGGGTTCCCCATGCCCATCCAGGGGAGAACGTCTCGGGCGCTGGGCAGATAGACCCAGGACAGGGCGCCAATCCATCGCTGGGAACACACTCACACACTCAAACGGGGCAATTTAGAGAACTCAATTAACGTGATCCATGTTTTTGGACTGTGGGAGGAAACCGGAGAACCCGGAGGAAACCCACGCAGACACGGGGAGAACATGGAAACTCCACCCAGATGGGGATTCGAACCGGGAATCCCTAGCGCTGAGAGGCGAACGTGCTAACCACTAAGCCACCGTGCCACTAGAATCATTTAGATGGAATTAATGTTCATTCAATGTTTTAAGTGACAATAATAATAAAAAAGGGTCTGCTGGTAGCAGTGGGATTTGAACCCACGCCTCCGAAGAGACTGGAGCGAGCCTAAACCCAGCGCCTTAGACCACTCGGCCACCTGCTACCTGACGTCAGATGGATCTTGAACAACTGATGTTTTTAATCAGGTAAATGCCATCAAGACACAAATAGGGAGGAAATAAATCAGGTGAATAATTTCTTGATCAAAAGCACCAAAAAAGACATTCATGTGACATTCATTCATTACCTCCCGCTTTATCCTCTATTAGGGTCGTGGTGGGGTTCCCCATGCCCATCCAGGGGAGAACGTCTCGGGCGTTGGGCAGACACACCCAGGACAGGGCGCCAATCCATCGCTGGGTACACACTCACACACAAACACACACGAACGTGCTAACCACTAAGCCACCTTCATGTGACATACTTTCCCTCAAATCCAGCTAAAAGTCCAGAGTTTTATATTTTTAAGAGCCTTCTAAAAGAAAAAAAATCAATTTCCCCCTAGTGCTGCCAACAGGTCCTTTTTTAGATTTTTTTACTGTCACTAAAACTGTTGAATGAACATTTAGATAAATTAGTGAGAGTTCATTTTTTTAGAAGCCCTGAAAAACACTTGTCTTTAACTGCTAGCTCACACTGATCACACTATGTGAGAGCACTATTTTTCTCCAGTGTTCTGCATGAACAGATATTGTGGCCAAGGTGCTGCGTTAAGGTCCAGACTCTTTGGAGGCGTGGGTTTAATACTTTTTGCTTTATTATAATAAATAATTTACTCTGCATTCTATCCCATAATAAAACACTTTGAGTGATTTACACTACTGCATATTCTCAATAACACCTCACCTAAACAGGTTTAATGACACTTTATCTCTCACATTTCTAACATCACGTTTGCTACTGAAGCTTCCATCCATCCATTTCAGGAGCAGGGCATCTTACACTAGGACAGGGCACCAATCTATTGCTGGGCACACTCACTCACACACTCTACATGGGGCATCCATACATCCATTATCTTCCGCTTTGTCCTTACTAGGTCGGGTGGGATTCCCATGCCCCATCAAGGGGAGGAACGTTTCCTGCCGCTGGCAGGTTCACACAGGACAGGACGCCCAATCTATCGCTGGGACACTACACAACACACTTATGGGCAATTTGGGGAATTCAATTGACTTGATACATGTTTTGGACTGTGGAGGAAAACCGGAGGAAACCCACGCAGACAAATAGAAACTCACCAAATTGGGATTCCAACTGGGAATCCCTAGGACTGAGAGGTGAACGTGCTAAACCACTAAGCCACTGTGACACCCTCTATATGGGCCAAAACATCCATGTTTTTTGGGCTATGGGAGAAAATGGGTAGCCCGGGGGGAAAACCCACACAGGGCCCACGAAGGGGAACATTTAAACCCCCACCCCGATTTTGGGTTCGGAAGGGGGAACCCTTGCGGGGGGTGAGAGGCGAACGTGCCTCTTTTTGAATTTATGTCATTTAACCTTAAATGTTTAAAAAAATTTAAGAAGGAAAATTAAATTTTTCCGGGGAAAAAATTTGGATTGGAAACCCTACCTCAGATGACATTGCAATCTTAAACACAGCCCCCTTAGACACCCCAGGGGATGCTGACAACTAAAAGAAGGGGGGCCCTGTCAATTTGGGAAACCCCCACAATGAAATTAAAAAAAAAGGGAAAAATGGGAGTTCTTTGACTACAAATTTTACACAGAATTTTTTATCGGAAAATGGGAATTTAAAGCCAAGGGTTTCTTTAAAAAAATTTACCTCTCCTGACTGTTTTTAAAAGGGAAATACAAACAAAAAATTTTTGGGGTAAAAATGGGGGTTGGGGAAAAAATCCCCCCTAAGTGGCACAGAGAAATTTTTTTGAGAAAAAGGGCTTCTGAAAATATCACTTTGGGGCCTACATTTTGGGGCCCGCTTTAATGGGGTTCAATTTCATCTTTTAACCAGTATTAACTTTTCTGTTAAAAGCTGATACTAACCCGTTTAGGCACCCGAGGGAGCAGTTTAAAAGAAATGTAGTATCAGCACAAAAAACACTTTCAAAAATCAAATTCTAGAATTTAAAAACACAAGTGAAACCCAAGACAGACTTCAAAAATCTTTAATTGCAATAAAACTTCAACATTTATGGGGTTATCATATAAAAGGGTTTGGAATTTTGTGGGGTTATAGTAGTTAGAAGATCCTACCCCCAAACGTTTTACCCCGTAACAGTTCCTGGCCAAGGGAAAACCCTTTATTCCCCTTCCTGTTTAAAGGGGAAGGGGGAGGACAGCCCCCTTTCAGGGTTTTTTATTAGATCTTATATACTCTAAATTAAACTCCCTGTCAGAACGTAAACCCCGCTTTAATTTTAAAATTTAAAAAACAAACTTTTTTGCTGAAAAGTCGAATTAATAAACTGAAAAAATAAAAGGGTTCTTTAGGATTATGATAAATCTAAGCAAAACAGAAAAATATTGACTGGGGGTTTTAACAGCAGTTTTTAATTTTCCTCTCTTCCCCCTTTTCCGACACGGTGGCGGGTGCCTGTGATCCCAAACTACTTGGGGGGGAGGGGAGGGGTGGGTGACGTTTTTAGCCCCGGGGTTCGGGGTTTCAGTGGACTATGTTGAGTGGGGGGTCCGCTTTAAGTTTTTGGATCGGGTATGGGTTTTCCTGGGGGGCTCGGGACCACCCCGGGCCCCCAAAGCAGGGGTGTACCTTTCCCAGGGGCCGGGGGAAAACGGAAGGGAGGTCAAAACCCCCCGGGGGAGCAGTATTTGGGTTTTGGGACCTGTGAAAAGTGGGCCACTTCAGCCTGA
>JAFMOC010000199.1:600000-762500 GCA_019802505.1 Corydoras sp. C115
AAGAGGTAATGAACTTAAATGAGGCACAGCCGCGAAATGAAGGAAAACAAACCGAAACAATAAAAAACGGAACTAAAGTGAAACTCAAAACCAAATCAAACACGAAACCAAACACAGTCCAGATAATCCGGACACCGTCTGACTCACGGGGGCGCTGCGGACGCCGTCTGACTCACAGGGGGCGCTGCGAACGCCGTCTGACTCACAGGGGGCACTCCAAATGCCGTCTGGGAAATCAGGGAAACAAGCTTGATGGAGGGGACAAAGCAACGGCGGAAGACCACAAAAACAGGAAAGGCTGGGCAGGTCCGAAAAAGTAGACCCCATGGGATTTGAGGTCCCCTCACAGTTCTTAGAAACTGGTACCCCCTCTATAGCTTCGTATACAACCCCTTCTCCCATGGTAGTAGGAGGGGGTTGACCCTTGACCATACCCTTATGCCTGGAACGACGCTTACGCCTAGGTGTGCTTGGGGCTTAACTGAACCCAAATGGACATCTGACCAAAGCTCAGGGGAGTTCCTAAGTGTAAAAGCAGGGAGGATATAGTCAGAAAATGATGAGTCACTAATATCCTCATCGGAGTCTATGGGGCAATCAATATTCTCCTCAGCACCTAGTGACTCATAGCCATAACGCCAAAAGATGTCATCACTAGATTGAACCCTCCGAACTGCCATACTAAGGATAAAACCCAGTACCCAATCCTAACCAATAGAAAAACAACAAGGGGAGGAGCTAAATCCAACAAAAAACATGCTAATGCTAATCGGCTCACAGAAACAAAGTCCAGGCAGGCGCGCTAACCCAAGCGCTACGAGAGCCACAAAACCCGAGAAACAACCAAACCCACCGCAACCGCCAACCGCGGGGGTGATGCACATGAACCACACACTCAACAATAGCACACGAGAGCTGCGAACGCGAGAAGGAAAAACGGGTAGCCGCAAATGCTATCCCCCAGAAGCCAGAGCAAACACCGCAAAGATAAACTAATAGCTACGCCGGCAAATACCAAAAACTGTACTGGTAACCAAAGCTATTCCAAAAACTCGCTACCTGAAACTGGTAGTAGATACGATGGAGAGAGCTTCTGTCATGTCTGGACCTAAGGTCCTGGTAAGAAATAGCGATCTCACACCAAACAGGCGAACAAGCGATTTAATATAATGATAATGAAACAAAGCCTACGTGCTGTATGTGCATGAACGAACCTGTATGTAGTCGAAGCTCTCTCACTGAAGAGAGAGTGGGGCTGGCTTAAATAACAAAGGATCAGGTCACACGACTAAAGATGTAATGAACTTTACCCTTTAACGTCCTGCTCAACCGTTTGGTAGAGCACACTTTCAGTCACTATATCTTATTGAAAACGTTGTTAAACTTAATTCAACCTGATTGTGCCGTATCTACCATTCGGTAGAGACATGTTATGCAAGAAAGGGGTCACTTTGTCTTTTAGTAGTATGACTTTTAAATTCACCTCCATAGACGAAGTCGGCAACCAGCAAAACAAGCCACACATTCGGACGTATTTAGGCAGAATTTTTAAAGATAAGCATATTTTCTTTGCATAGTGTAGTTTGAGAGGCTTTAATTATCAGAATTATGTAACTTTTTACAGCAAAAATATGTTTTATAAGGGTCAAATAATTTTTTAAAAACAATCTCAACAAAACGGTTGAAATGGCCATTTATGGTAAAAGTAGATACAGTATGCTTAGCTATAGTAATTACAACCAACTTTTTGGTTTGAATTAAAAATCTCTGATCATTCATATTTTGTTTTTGTAACACATTTATTGTTATTACATGCAATATATTTAAATCTATTTATTTCACAAATTTTGACACATACTGTCACAGGTGCCTGTGGCACCTGTCCCTCGTTTCCTCCTTAATTGTTTCAGTTGGGTGATTGGTTTGTTTTGTTCACGTGTTTAGTTCCTTTTGTATTTATTCTTAGTTTTCCCGCAAGTTGTTGCACGTCTTTATTTTGTGGTTATGATACCCTATGTTACTTTGTTTGTTCCCCCTTTTTGTTGGTGTCCCTACACCAATTTTTATTTTATTTTGGTTTTATCCCGGTGTTTGGACTCTCCTTCCGCGTACAACCACGGTGCGGCGCTGCGCACCTTCTCCGCGTGGGTCGTATTCCGTGGGAGCGTTTTCCGTGGACCGACGCACGCATTTTTCCCCGCGTGGTCGGTACCCGGGAGCGCTCACTAGGCGCGAGCGGCTGAACGCTACACCTCCGCGTTAGCCGCCCTCCTCCCGGGGAAAGACGGACAACTGGTAACAGAAAAACGTGCCAACGATCTGGAGAGTTTTGGACACCAGGGGTCACCCACCGCTGAGCCGGAGGACCAGAGGCTGCGCTGCTGACTAGGCAGAGCACCGGGGACCGCCGATGGTCGAGTCTGGGTGCCAGGGACCACTCCATCGCTATCTCCGAGCACCAGGGTCCGCCAGCCGCAGACTCCGGACACCAGAGGAGCCATCCCCGTCTCGCAGCAAGAGGGCGCCGATTCGCGCCCCCGCAGCGAGAGGTCGTGCTTCACGCCGTCAGCAGGGGGCAACCAGCATGCCTCACCACCAGAGGGATTTTTACCTCCCCCCGTTTTTTGTTTTTTGCGTGTACTGTTTATTATTATTATTATTATTTTTTTGTTTGTTGGGCCGCTTTCCCTTTTAGCGCGACCCTTGGGGTGGGGGTATGTCACAGGTGCCTGTGGCACCTGTCCCTCGTTTCCTCCTTAATTGTTTCAGTTGGGTGATTGGTTTGTTTTGTTCACGTGTTTAGTTCCTTTTGTATTTATTCTTTTTTCACATCTTTCATATCTGAGTTTTCCATATCTTCTACGCACGTCTTTGTTTTGTGGTTTATATACCCTATGTTACGTTGTTTGTTTGTTCCCCCTTTTTGTTGGTGTCCCTACACCAATTTTTATTAAATTCGATGTTTGCTTTTTATCCCGGTGTCTCTTTTCTCTCCTTCCGCGTTCAACCACGTTACGGCGCTACACATCTTCTCCGTGTAGGTCGTAATTCCGTGGGAGCGTTTTCCGTGGACCGACGCACGCATTTTTCCCCGCGTGGTCGGTACCCGGGAGCGCTCGCTAGGCGCGAGCGGCTGAACGGTACACCTCCGCGTTAGCCGCCCCCCTCCGGGGAAGAACGGACAGCGGTAACACATACAAGGAAAGTGGTTCATTTTTCAACAAATATTGTTGAATGCTATTTTTTCCCTTATTTATTATCCCTTATTTTATTATTATTAATTTTAAATTATTTATTTAGAGTTAATGGAACCAATCAAAACTAGTCCACAAGAGATTGAAGAGCATTTGGCAAAGCTAATGCAATGTCTTAATGCAAACCAGCAATTCTTCATAGCATACCACAAGAAATAAACTGGATCCAATGCTGAAAAACCATTAGCGCTGTTGTACATCACACAAGAGTATTTCAAAAAAGGCACAAAACTTAACAAAGTTAGCATGTTATTGCACTTTATTATTGCTTTTTATTGTTGTTGTTACTATTTGTTAATGTTTTATTATTATTATTTTTAAAATTTCCTGATTTTGGGGTGACACAGTGGCTTAGTGGTTTAGCATGTTCTCCTTTCAGCGCTAGGGATTCCTGGTTCAAATCCCAATTTGGGTGGAGTTCATATTGTCCCTGTGTCCACGTGGGTTTCTTCCAGGTTCTGCAGTTTCCTCCCAGAGTCCAAAAACATGGATCAAGGTCAATTGAATTCTCCACATTGCCCCATATAGAGTGTGTTTGTGTGTATGTCTGTGTGAGTGAGTGTGTGCCCAGTGATAGATTGCCTCCCTGTCCTGGGTGTATCTGCTCAGCGTCCAAAACGTTCTCCCCTGGATGGACATGGGGAACACCCCCCCGCCGTGACCCTAATATAGGATAAAGAGGAAGATAATGGATGGATGGATGGATGTTCTGATTTTACTGCAAATATGTCTCAGAAGGAACATTAAATCCCAAAGCTCTCACAACCCGATAATATATGTCAACCTTGGACACATCCCACTTGTCTAAAAAGTAAAAAAAAAAACTAAGAGTTAACATGTCATTGCCCTTTGTTTAATTTTTTTTTTTGAATTTCTGGTTCTTGTTCTTAGTTTTACCATAGACTGCCATCTCAACCGTTTGGTAGTAATGATAATGATGTTTGTAAATAATATTAGTACACCTGATGGTAGCTCTTAAAGACCAACCAGGCCAAAGAAGCTAAAAGTGGAAGGAGCCCTAATAGTGCATACAATGGTACAATTGGGAAAAGCAATGTAGGAAGAAACTGAAGGACATGGGTGGTCAAACTCAAAACCCACACAATGATAAAACTATACAGCTATCACAAGCTATAAGTGCTATGGCCCACACACTAACATGAGCACAACTCCACCTATTCTACATCATTGATATGATTAGCTCATGTGAAGAATCAAAAGACCAGATTTCACAAGGATGTCAATTTTATGATACTCTTTTTATTAACCATGAACTTAAAAACACTGACTGTGTCCATCAAGGTGGTCAGTATGGACACTGTGAAGGATAAATGATAACTTGGAGTTCATATAAAATGACAATAAACTGGGGTAGGAACAGTGAAACCCTCTACAGAAAGAGACAAAATTATCTCTATTTTTGAGGCACCTGAGGTCCTTTACCATCTGCCGGACAAAGTTAAGGATATTCTATTAGCACTAAATGGTCTTGCCCCTCCCTATATCTGTGAGCTAATTCTGGTTCAGGACTTCTGACTGCTCAAAGATTATTATTATCTTCTGTATTATCTTCTGCTGCTACCAAACCCTGGAACTCTTCGCCTCAAATACTCATACTATACTGTCAAACTATATCTTCTTTCACAACTCAACTGAAGACTTTTATCTTCATTTCTTACTTGGTCATTTACTTCTTCTCCTAATATTTATATGGTTTATTGGTTAGCACGTTCGCCTCTCAGCACCAGGGATTCCTGGTTTGAATCCTAAACTTGGTGGATTTCCCATGTTCAGAATAAGAATCAGAATCAGACTTTATTGGCCAAGTATGTTCACACATACAAGGAATTTGTCTTTGGTTACAATAGCTCACAGTTCTTCCCGTGTCCTCGTGGGTTTCCTCCTGGGTTCTCCGGTTTCTTCCCACAGTCTAAAAACATGAATCAAGGTCAACTGAATTCTCCAAATTGCCCCATATAGAGTGTGTTTGTGTGTGTATATGTGTGTCAAGTGATAAATTGGCATCCTGTCCTGGGTGTATCTGCCCAGCGCCCGAAACATTCTCCTCTGGATGAGCATGGGGAGCCCCCCGTAGGACTGCAATAACGAATTGATAAAATCGATAAAAATCGATTATGAAAAGTGTTGATAACGAATTTCGTTATCTATTAGGTCGCACGATTTCCGCGTTACTCCCAATGTCGTAACTGCTTACGTCACCTGCAGCGCTTTAACAACGCTGGAAAAAAAACAGCGGGTTGAACAGAATGAGGAAGAGGCGTAATCTGCAAAACAAGTTGATAAATTGTAGAAATGAAACACAGCCATTTACATTACATTTAGCTTTTATCCAAAGTGACTTACAAATGAGACCATCACTAGTCATTATTTATGAAGAAAACCAACTATTCTGTAAAATCATCAAACCTGATTGTTAGTTGATGCTGCGCTCCCCCCCCCCCCTTTTTTATTTATTTACCAGGTATTTGTTAAAAAGATGCGTCTTCAGTAGTATTCTTAAAAACGCCTACTGATTCTGCCTCACGGACAGAGTTTGGAAGATCATTCCACCATTTTGTAGCTGTGAACGCCACAGAGTGAGAATTAGCTCCTCGGTGATGTGGAATCGCCAGGCGCCAATCATCACTGGAGCAAAGTGAACAAGCCGGAGTGTATTTTGAAAAGATAGAGTGAAGTTAAGAGGGGGAAGATCCAGAAATGGTTCTGTGGGCAAGAGTCAGTGACTTGTACTGAATGCGAGCAGCTACAGGGAGCCAATGGAGAGAAATGAGTAGTATGATACTCCTAGGCCAATCTATCGCTGGGCACACACTTACACAGACACACACACAAACACACTCTATATGGGGTAAATTGGAGAATTCAATTGACCTTGATCCATGTTTTTGGACCGGAGAACCCAGAGGAAACCCACAAGGACACTGGGAGAACATGGAAACTCCACCCAGATTGGGATTCAAACCAGGAATTCCTAGCGCTGAGAAGCAAATGTGCTAATCGCTAAGCCGCCCTATTATTGTTATTATTATTATTTTAATTCTATGGCAGGGCATGCTACCATTTTGGTTGTTGCATGCTGGGGCAGCAGGCTGAGGGTGGCAAATGCCAACAGACTCAACAAACTGATCCACATGGCCGGTGATGTGGATGTAGAGCTGGACTCCCTGATGGCGGTGTTAGAACGGACAATGCTGTCCAAGCTGAAAGCCATTATGGACATTGTTTTCCACCCACTGTACGACACTACCCACTGTAGTAACCATAAATGATATTTTTTTAAATAATGTGCGCAATAAATTAAATGTGTTAATGAGTTATGGAACTTGCTATGGTATAATTCAATACTTAAATGTTTATTATATTGCAATTTACTTTTGTTTTAAAGAAGCGCCCTTTACTTTTTACTGTATATATAATTCCTGTAATGGTGCAACTGTGATAACCACAACCTCTCTCTTCAAATAATAGAGTATTATGATTCTGATTATATCTCATTACATTGCAGGTAAGGCCTGATTATGACTTCTTGGGCAACACTGATGAAACTGTTAGCTGTCGTCCGTTCTTCCCCGGAGGAGGGCGGCTAACGCGGAGGTGTAGCATTCAGCTGCTCGCGCCTAGTGAGCGCTCCCGGGTACCAACCACGCGGGGAAAAATGCGTGCGTCGGTCCACGGAAAACGCTCCCACGGAATTACGACCTACACGGAGAAGATGTGTAGCGCCGTAACGTGGTTGAACGCGGAAAGAGAGTTCAACAAACACCGGGATAAAATCCAAAAGGTATAATTTAATAAAAATTGGTGTAGGGACAGCAACAAAAAGGGGGAACAAACAAACAACGTAACATAGGGTATATAAACCACAAAACAAAGACGTGCGCCGAAGGGAAGGAAAACTCAGAATAAATACAAAAGGAACTAAACACGTGAACAAAACAAACCAATCACCCAACTGAAATAATTAAGAATCAAACGAGGGACAGGTGCCACAGGCACCTGTGACAGAAACAAACTCCCAGAAACATCTTATGTTCAAACGAGGATTTCTTGACAACACATGTACATATTATGAAACTAAACATCTATATCACATGTACATATTATGAAACTAAACATCTATATCACAGTCTTGGGAATCTTTCTGAATTGAAATCTGTTCCAGAAGGTTTATGGGCTAATCATAAAACTAGAACGGATCTCACTGATTTTCTACAATAGTTTTATTGAGCATAAAACTATTGAAACAGTCTGCTGCCTTTCTTACAACACTCCAGTTTATTTTTGGTGATGCCAAAATGGTTCCTACAGACACAAACAGGATTTGAGAAGGGTAAATGACTAACTCAAACCATTTCCAAATATTGAGGCTCTAAAAAACTATTACAAAAATCCATACATATGGCTAAGAATGCCACAGGCCTTTGATGAACTGCAAAATTAGTATATACAGTATAACCTTGAAGGATGTGCAGTTCCCAACAGGCTCCAATGCATTGTCATACATCCATCCATGCTTTATCCTATACTAGGGTAGCGGGGAGGTTTGTTCCCCATCCCTATTAAAGGGAGAATGTTTTGGTCACTGGGCAAATAGCAGCTGATAGCTGGGCACACACTCACTCACTCGCACACACAGAAAAACAAACTATAAATGGGGAAATTTATATCATAAATCCAAGTTTTTGGACTGTGGAGTGAAACCAGAGAACCCGGAGGAAACCCAGGCTAACAAAGGGAGAACATGGAAACATGGATTCCCAGTGCTAAGAAGGTGCTAACCACTAAGGCATGGTGACCCCCCACAACACTGTCATACAATAAACACATTTTTGTATATTGTTCTTGTTAATAACCCAATGACAACACTATGTGACAACATAGTGTTACCATTGTAACACTATGTGGCTATGCCATTTACTACCTACCTGACATAGTGTTAGAGGCCATTCCATGACCTTATAAATCATTGCAAGCTGTGGTGCTAGTGCCTTTCACCAGAGCCTCTATTCTATTTAAGGAAAATGCATCACTATCTACACTACAAAAACAGCAAAGATGCTTTTAGTCCACACAATTTTGTAAAAATATGGTCGCAGCGTGGTTTTGTGTGAACTGATGACAAACTATTAACAAATTCTAATGTTGTTTCAGATATCATTCAGAGCTACACATTTAGTTTTACATTTACATTTAGTCATTTAGCAGACGCTTTTATCCAAAGCGACTTACAAATGAGAACAATACAAGTCAGAAGTTATGCAGAAAGCCAACTACACTGTAAATTCATCAAACCTGATTGTTATTTGATGCTGCTACACACATTCAAAATCTTTAGTCATAGTATAGGTTAAGTGCCTTGATCCTAACAACACATTTCAAGACCAGGTCAGCACCTGTAAAAATACAGGCAGCATCAAAAAACATTATAACCTCATGTCCAGTATACAATGTCAAAACTACAATTTCTTACGATGTCAACACACCCATTTCTTTGAACAATTCCCATTTCTTTGAACATTTTCTGAACAAAGGATAGGATAGGAAAATCATTCATGCAGTTTGTAGTCACCTGACCTAAAGCACAGTTTAAACACCTACAAACTGATTTCAAACACATGCCACCTTTTAAATTTTAAAATATTTATTTGACATTTGTGTCTTTTTCTTTCAGTGGATTATTTCCTACTGCCAAAGAGGATGTGCAAATGTCCTGACATAAGAAAGTTGTACACGATACGGCCTGTGATTATTGACAGTGACCAAAGGACACCATGTCCAAAATCCTATAGGCAGAGACATTCATTCATTTATTCATTATCTCCCGCTTTATCCTCTATTAGGGTCGTGGTGGGGTTCCCCATGCCCATCCAGGGGAGAACGTTTCGGGCGCTGGGCAGAAAGACCCAGGACAGGGCGCCAATCCATCGCTGGGCACACACTCACTCACACAGACACACTCTATATGGGGCAATTTTTGAGAATTCAATTGACTTGATCCATGTTTTTGGACTGTGGGAGGAAACCGGAGAACCCGGAGGAAACCCACACAGACACGGGGAGAACATGGAAACTCCACCCAGATGGGGATTCGAACCGGGAATCCCTAGCGCTGAGAGGCGAATGTGCTAACCACTAAGCCACCGTGCCTAGGCAGAGACAATAGGACAATAAAGGAACATTTGACTATTATTATTGACAGTTATTGCCAGCTGTCATGGCTAAAAACAGGATGACTCATAACTAACTTAACTCTATTCTCTTCGGAAAACCTTTTTTTTTTGTGAGTTAAAAATGTGGTTTTAGATCCATCAGAAGACCTGACCACTATCATCTTACAACCTTGTCTTATAGTACATATCAATACACATTTCACCAGTACTAATGCAAGGAAACATGTACAACATGGGGTCATTTAACATACCATAACATACATACCATAACATACTCAATACCATATTCAATTTTTGTTTTTGCTCCCATAAACTACGGTTGCGAATGGCATGATTAAGTCTATGCAAAAGAGCTTGCTGTCATGATCCTCGGACTTGATTATCTGGACTATGTTTGGTTTTGTGCTTGAGTTGGTTTTGAGTTTCACTTTAGCTCTGTCTGTTTATTGTTTGTTGTTTTCATTTATTTCGTGGCTGTGCCTGATTTAAGTTAATTACAACGTTAGTCATGTGACCTGATCATTTGGTTATTTAAGCCAGCCCCAGACTCTCTTCAGTAAGAGAGCTACAACAACGTTATGGTTCGTTGGTGCTGTAGGCTTTGTTTGGTTGTGTTTATAGTAAATCGCTTGTTCTGGAACCTGCTGCCTGTTGGGTGTGTTGATTTCTATTTCTTACCCGGACTTCGGACCAAACGTGACACTTGCTCACTGCGTTAGGCAATTTTTGGTCACACCAGATAGTGACAAAGATAAATAGGCTCACTAACACAGATTCAAACAAATTTGTGCACAATATTTCAGATAAAATTACTTTACATAAAAATCCTGGCTTTTTGAGTTCAGCTCATAAAAAAATGAAGCAAAAACAAAAGTGCTGTGTTTATATTTTTGTTCAGTATATACCAAACCCTGTCAATAGTGATAATGGTATATACATCTTTGGAATAAATGCTCTTGGAAGCACTGACTTCTTTCAAAAGGTGATACTCAATGTTGTTAGCATCAGAAATTTAACCTATTATTTCAACTGATATTGAGGATGATCAAGCTGATTGGACTAACTCAAAACAATGTTGTTCTCACACATCTTGCACAATATACCAACATGATGACCTAATTTCATACTATGGCCCTTATACTTGTATTTTCCTGATGAATGGAAGGGTAATTGAACCTGACCATACTGTCCCTGAAGGGCTGCTTGCTGTTAAATACTGCTAAAACTAATTTTCTATGATCCTAAAACCACATGACAATAACAGGATAGGGATAAAATTATGCCCAACCGACTATCTACTGTGCAGCTGACTAGAAACAGTTAAAATGTAACAGTAATACATTGATTAGACTTCTAATGTTGTAAAAAATATATACCATGTTGACTTCATGAATTTAGCTTATTTTTTGCATCATGTGTTCATAATTAACTATTTGTAGTATTTGTTCCCTGCAATTATTGTTTAAATATTTGTTTTACACTTTACATGTCATTACCCTTTACATTAATTTTTCAATCATTAATTATCAACTTAATAACCTAAAGCATTTCCTCAATAATTTATTTTTGTTGTTTATACTAATATAGGGCGGCACAGTGGCTTAGTGGTTAGAACGTTCGCCTCTCAGCGCTATGGATTTCTAGTTCGAATCTCCATCTGGGTGGAGTTTCCATGTTCTCCCCAAAAACATGGTTCAAGTCAATTGAATTCTCCAAATTGCCCCATATAGAGTGTGTCTGTGTGAGTGAGTGTGTGCCCAGCGATGGATTGGCGCCCTGTCCTGGGTTTATCTGCCCAGCGCCCGAAACGTTCTCCCCTGGATGAGCATGGGGAACCCCACCGCGACCCTAATAGAGGATAAAGATAGGGAGATAATGAATGAATGAATACTAATATAGTAATAGAACCTGGGAATTTAGTGATTTGTTTCTCACTACACTGCTTCATGATAGCATCAGTAACCTTAAAAATATATTTTTTTATTGTAATCAGTCACAAAGGAGCACTGTAGGTTGATCAAATGGACTTTATTGTCTGGTATTTCACCAATGCCCTGCAATACTTTGCAGTAAAGCTTTGGTCTTATTTAATGAAATACCTAGCCTTGGCATTCATAAAACAGGTTTCCATAGAGACAGGGTAAAGTATGGGACCTTGTAATCTAAAATTTTTCAATATTTATTATCTCCACAAGGGCAGTTTACAGGGACAAACTTGTTGTCCAGAATCATTTTTTTTATTTATTTGTTTGTTAGCTTGTTTGTTTGTTTTTGTAATTCCATACTAAACAAGAAAAAACAGCATCTATTGACAGTACTACAGGAACTTACTGCTTGATGATAGCTGGAAATTTGCACCATGGTGTACATAATGCAATTTTACATTTAAGCTTTGAAAGGAAAATCTTCACATCACCCCTTATTTAATTATTATAATTGTCATAATTCATCCAGTCTCAAGAAGATCCTCATTTTCCAGCCATTCACTCCATTTTACTTTTCTTCTATACACAATAAGCCATGTTTTCACCTACAGAATGTTGTGGACAACATGGCTGATTTTATTTATCAACAAATATGTCTCTCGTTGGCGTGTATTCTCAGTGCACATTTGGGTTTTAAATATGTTTTCTGTATGAATGTCTTCAGGTATTCTATGATTAAGTTTTAAATATTCAAAAAGCATACAGATTAAAAATAAGTTTAATATTACTCTATCCCTTTAATGATTTTATTGTCATTTTAACTTTGTACCATTAAATTCATAAAATGTATCTTGTATTTTCACCACCCAGCATGCAATGTGCCCTTTATTAATAAGTATACGCTAATGTTATAGTAAATATGTACAGCTTTTTAGTGAATAGCTGACACTGTCCACAAAACCCAAATCTGACACATTTTAGATTTATATATTTAGTTTATTTTGTTGTGTTCATAGGCAATAGGTTGGTAAAGTGGTGATTATTAACTGATTTATAGTATTATTCTGTACTAATGTTCAATTTTATGTGACCCCCCCCAGGCAAATTTCAATGCCATGTTTTATAGATTTTTAAAACATTTTATTGGCCCATTATTAAATTATTAGTAGGCCCATTATTTTATTTAGGTCTAATATTTTTGCCTAGTACAAAATAGGAAAACTGGTCAAATTGTACTGACAGAATCACAGTAAATAAGAAAGATTTGGTCCTGATGGGGGATGGGCCAGAATAAATAATAAATTAAATACATGACACACATAGTGATGGTCCAAGAACAAAACACTCGATTCAATTTAACACACTAAAAGCTTTGCGATTGCAGCCCATCATTATATTTCACATAAATCGCCTGGGGTATTAAACTGGAGTTCGCATTCATTACCGTGGCCCTGAGTCAGACATGAACGGCATTAATGAGCATAGTGCAATTAGCCCTAAATACACAGATGTCGCGTGAGTGCGTAAATGCGATGCTTAAATAGCATTGACAAATTTTCTCACGAAGGCCTGTTTCTGTTCACGGTCACTGAAATGCATACAAGAGTTGTATGCACAGGTAGAACAGAACCATCACGCCCAGTATTATTTTAACGACAGGGGCAATATTACTTGTTGAAATAGATTACACATCTATTTCAGAGAAAACAAAGTGATTGCAAAAAGTGAGGGCGTAAGAAAGATGACTGCTCCTTACCATTTGAGCTGATTTGAAGAAAAAGAAATGCGAATATCCACATGCCCCGCTCTGTTCAATCCTTCAGCTATGGTTTCTGTTGGCTCTCGACACACCGCGTCACCACCCTTTTGATTGTTTAATTTTACAGAAATGCCGTATTTATTTGCTTGCTCGTTTTGATGGGAACCTGTCCTCGTCGCGTGAGTCGTGCGAGTCCACGATACAGCGTTGTGCAGTTCGGCGCCGACACCGACTCACAGTTCCCAGCACTGTTCTAGTCCCAGTCTTGAGTTTAAATCGGTCACTGGGAACTGGACTGTACGCAGTTAGGAGGAAAATAGCGGTTGTGATGAAAATTAGAAGCAAAAAGGCGTTTCAGTCTGGCGTTTCAGTGAAACTCGGAAAATCCTTCCTCTCCGTCAACGCTGTTTACACGCAAGCGCAAGCATCACCTCCTGCTATCGTTCGCAATCTCGGCCTTATAGCATCTTAAACTCATCTCTCCTCTATTTTGCATCTGACAGAGGCTCCTTCTTCCCTCCCTGTATGCCTTAAAGCAACCGATGTGTCCGCCTCAAACACAGACCCTGCGTAAAAAACGTAGCAGCAGGGCTGCACCTGAAAGCATGACCCGCAAATCTGATATTTATGTATTATGGGATCGAGGTTATCCCAGCACAGACGCAATGTATGTATACACACACACACACACACACACACACACACATATATATATATATATATATATATATATATATATATATATATATATATATATATATATATATAAACACCATATTTATTCATATACACACATTCATATATATGTATGTGTGTGTGATTAATATTGTATATATGCTTATATCCTTTTTTTGTCACAGGAGGTCATTCTTACCTGATCAAACTGTTTACCTCCTTACTCACTAATACCACTTTTATGTGCAATAATTATGATTAATTATGATAATATATATGATTAATATATGATCAATTATGATATTGATATATATATATATATATATATATATATATATATATATATATATATATATATATATATATATATATATATATATATATATATATATATATATATATATATATATATATATATATATATATATATATATATATATATATATGTGTGTGTGTGTGTGTGTGTGTGTGTGTGTGTGTGTGTGTGTGTGTGTTAATCTTTGGAGGGAAATTGTTCTTATAGAAGCTCCATTTGTCATGTTATATACAAAAGAACTAACAATAAGAACAGTAATTCATTAATTCATTCATTATCTCCCACTTTATCCTCTATTAGGGTCGCGGTGGGGTTCCCCATGCCCATCCAGGGGAGAACGCCTCGGGCGCTGGGCAGATAGACCCAGGACAGGGCGCCAATCCATCGCTGGGCACACACTCACTCGCACATACACACTCTATATGGGGCAATTTTAGAGAATTCAATTGACTTGATCCATGTTTTTGGACTGTGGGAGGAAACCGGAGAACCCGGAGGAAACCCACGCGGACACGGGGAGAACATGGAAACTCCACCCAGATGGGGATTTGAACTGGGAATCCCTAGATCTGAGAGGCGAACGTGCTAACCACTAAGCCACCATGCTGCAAGAACAGTAATATTATACTATACTTTTACTTGACACTTTACATTTTACTTCATTCTGTAAAGTGGCATGTGTCAGTTTGATACATATATAAAAAATAAAAATTAAAAATATATTGCACTCTGGGTCAGGTAATAGTGTAATATTACACATTTGAATCATAATGAATCAATGTTGCTATATTGCACATACTGTATAAGTGGTATTACTAAGTGAGGAGTTAAACAGTTTGATTATACAGTTAGATGGCCACAGGTAAAAATGACCTCCTGTGGCAAAAAAATGGGATATAAATATATACAATAAATGTTTATGCAGTGTGTACAAGTACAAGCACTGATGAATAAGTTAAGTTACTGAATAACCACTTATCTGCTACATTCAAATCAGAATCAAAATACTTTATTGATCCCTGAGGGAAATTGCAGTTGTTACAGTTGCATTTATTACTATTATTGTTTCGTTCATTATACTTTACTTAATCCTCTACTAGGGTCGCGAGGGGGGGGGGGTCCTCATGCCAATCCAGGGTACCACGAGGGACACGGGAAGAACATGGAAACTACACCCAGGTTGGAATTTAAACCTGGATCCCTAGCACTGACTTTTTTGTGTCTGTGTTTTGTTTAGGATTATGGAACTTTAGCCTGATATCATAATTATGAAAAAGATATATTAAGCAAATAAAAAGGAATACAATAATGTTGATAACAACCCCAGTCTCTGGGGTTCCAATCTCCCGATCAACTAATTTCAACAAAAGATAAATAAAATCCCTTTTTACATGTAACAACAAAGTCTTTAACAAAACATAATTTGCATAAAAACATAACAAAACAAAAAAACATAAATAAATTGTTCCTCTTTTTTTTTTTTTTTTTTTTTTTGCTTATTTCCTTATTCACCATTAGCATAAGCCCATATTTGTAATGGTAACTGGAAATGGAGGTACAGTCAGAACAGGGTTTATTATCCAATGCAGGGGTAACGTAGTACGGAGAACACAAACAAAGGAAGTAGCAAACTCAAGGCGGGTGGTGATGACGTCAGAGGTGCGGAGTACAAACAACCAGGAGACTGCAGTAAAGGGGACTTGACGGAGTGAAGACAGCAGGCTGACGAACTGCACACACATAAAACAGAGAACAGCAACAATGGACGAGGCAACGGGAACACAGTACTCAGAGCAAGAACGGGGCTGGTAGTGTCAGGGCTTTGCTCAGGCGTGGCACAAGACAAACTGGCGGTGAGGGTAGGGCGTGCAGGGTATAAATAACAAAACCGTGATTAGTCCCAGGTGCACGTGATTACAGGGACGTGAACACAGACCAACCCACACCACGTGACCAAAACAAACCGTGACTTTACCCCCCCCCCTCAACGGGTGCCTCCCGGCGCCCTAAATGGCTTGTCCGGGAAGCGGGGGTGGAACTCAGCGATGAGGGAGGGGTCCAAGATCACAGCCCGAGGGACCCAGGAGCGTTCCTCTTGGCCGTACCCCTTCCAGCCAGTGGCGCCATTCTTCCAGCGCGAGCTTAACCGCCAACAGCTTGTGGTTACACACGTCGTAGTTCCTCTCCGCTGCCGTCAGCTTCCTGGAGAAGAAGGCACACGGGTGAAGCCGACCCTCCTCCGACTTCTGCGAGCCCGCGTAGCAACCCGATGAAGAAAGCTATCTTGTGAGCGTCAGTGGGGAAGCACGTGGGACGGATGCTAAAGTATAGTTGACACTGGAATAGGAATCCACGACAACGTTGTAGATCCCCATCATAAGGTTCCGTGAGAACGGTGGCACCGTAGGGGTGTGTGGCAAACGCGGGCGGCGGGTTAGGTACCTGGTTCGGAGGTGAGGTCGTTGGTCGAAGCGAGCTCAGTCTGCAGCTGTAGCGACAACTAGCTCACCAGATCTGCCAGTCCCTCCTGACAACTGTACAGTAGCTCGAGCCGCGGATCGGGCTGTTGTCCGGCTGGTGGTGGTTGTGCCGGCTCCGCTCCGGTAGCGCGTCGCTCCGAGGAATCCATATCGGCCAGTTTGTAATGTAATGGTCGTAAGACCGAGCGAGGCGGATCCGCTACTCGGAGTGACGAACTGGAAACAGAGGTACAGTCAGAACAGGGTTTATTATCCAGGGGTAACGTAGTACGGAGAACACAAACAAAGGAAGTAGCAAACACAAGGCGGGTGGTGATGATGTCAGAGGTGCGGAATACGAACAACCAGGAGACTGCAGTGAAGGGGACTTGACGGAGTGAAGATGGCAGGCTGACGAACTGCACACACATAAAACAGAGAACGGCAACAACGGACGAGGCAACGGGAACACAGTACTCAGAGCAAGAACAGGGCTGGTGGTGTCAGGGCTTTGCTCAGGCGTGGCACAAGACAAACTGGCGGTGAGGGTAGGGTATGCAGGGTATAAATAACAAAACCGTGATTAATCCCAGGTGCGCGTGATTACAGGGGCGTGAACACAGACCAACCCACACCACGTGACCAAAACAAACCGTGACAATATTGTTGTTTCATAATTCCATATTGTTGTTTTTAAAATTTATATACATAGTTTAACTTGGGTTAAGTTAGGTTTTTACTATTTGTTTATTAAAATACTTAAATTCATATTTAATTTTGGTTATACTTAGACTATATTCATGATAGAAACCTTACTGTATTTACACACTATTCTGTGAATTCTTGCCTGACTGAGCACTGTTGCAAATTAGCAGCTGAAACAAACAAGACACGTTTGTCACACAAGCACTACAAATTACAAATTAAAGAAAGGCAGTGTGGAGTGTTTGTTAAATATGGTTTATGTGGCAGTATGATGCAATTACACCATATTAAAGGCATATTAAAGTGAAAGAGTTTTGGCTGTTGGAGCTATTTTTCGAGCACAAAGGGAGGCTTGATTTAACATATTTGATTATTAATACTGTAAATAATTATTTATTTTTTTTAGGTTTTTAAGAAGAAATGTTTATTCACTGCAATTTACTTTAATGTTTTCAAACATCTGTAAAATAGTTTACTCCTTTAGTGTTCCGTATGTGCAGTGTAACGATGAATACTGCAAATCCAGACAGTGATCCGAATACTCTATTAAACCAAAAGAAATCTTAAACACTGAACATAAACATGCATAGCAGGACATGAAAACTAAACTGGACAGCACAGAACAGAACAGAATTTCTCCAAGGTGCAGTATAATTAGGCCTGAACGACCATGTGACTAATTAACTAAATGAGCTGTGAATGAACCAAGGAATAGTAATTAAGCTAAAGGAGGGCTGGGAACTCAGGATACACACCAAACTCAAAAGAAAAGCGGTACGGTCCTGACGGCACCTGACATTTCCCCCCTATATTTGACACGCACACAGGTAAAGCAACCAACACAAACATTCTGGGGACAGACAGGCTTCTGGGCCGCGCTTTGGTGAACACGCTTCAAGGATGTGCTCCGGCGGATGGGACTGTGAACCTAATTTCTTGTCAGTCCAGATGCCCCGCCCGCTTAGCTCCAAAAATCTGCATTGCCGTGCAGGGAATCGTTGCCCAAATACGTGGGGCCATTTTGTAATCTCCAATATTTGGTGGAATGGGAGGGCTTTGGCCTGGAGGAGTGCAACTGGGTAGAGGCCAGTGACATTTTAGTTCCCCAACTCATTGTGGATTTCCACGCAGCCCATCCTGACCATTCCGCATGCAGACCAAGTATGTTAAATGCCTTTTGGTCGGAGGTTTTCATAACATTAAATGGAGCTCTAGAAATTTCTGTAGATATTAATCCTATTCGGCCTTGTTTGGTATACCCCTGAAACAGCGTTAGGCTTCTTTTAGTTTGTTCTTTTATTTGGGGTTTTAAAAAATATATATTTTTTACTTTTTCCTTGCTCTGTTGCCATGGTGTCCGCTTCCAGGTTCAGGATTTGAACCCAGCGAATCTAGGTTTACACCTAGATTTTTGTTAGTGAAAGTATACTGGCTAGGTCAGACGAGGCTTATTTAAATAAGAGCTTCATGAAACAGGCCCGAGGTAGCAGGTAAAACAGATGTACTTACATGGAGCAGTGCTTGTAAATGAAATGAGAAACTCTTGTCTGAGAGAGGGCTAAGGTGAAGTATAAATAACTAAACGAACAGTCATGTAACATGTAACCTAATGAGCTGAAAACTAATAAGGCTTATTCAACTCGACAAGTAATATAACAGAGGAATTAGTTAAATTACACAAATTATTATTATTTATAATAATAATTAATCATATCCTGCATTAGAAGCATGGTGTGTGGAGTGAAAAGAACATGGTAGCAGGTCAACATTAAATATTTAAAAAATAATAAAATTGAAAAGAATTGTAAATGCTGTTCCAGTTATGTTTAAAAAAATATAAAATGTCATATTTTAGTTCTGCCACTGGCAATAAAGTGCAAAGCAATACAAAGCATTTGGGGTTTGGTAAGAGCTCAGTGGATATGTCCTGTCTTGAAATTACCTGATAGAATGAATTTTACGCTATTTACATTTTGCACCAAGTTAAATGAACATTTACATTATTTATATTATTTAATTGTAGACTGATGTATAAACACTTCTATGAATTTATACAGAAAAAAATATGGGGATTAAAGAGGAATTATGGGTATAAAACTTAATAAAAGACTCAATTATTAACACTCAGGTATGAATATTTTTATTTATGTGATATAGAGTTTATGATTACGTACCTCTGTGTACCATAACTGCGATTAAACTCTGTATTTCATTTTACATGCGCAGGATCGATTATACAAGCTTTACTTTTGTGAGAACAATTTGCATGGAACGGAACTATTGGAAGTGAACTGTTTGGCAGGCAAGACTTACTCAAACAGGCTATGCTTTTATAAGCTTGCTTTGTGGAACAGGCCACAGGTTTGTGCAAATGTATATGTTGCTGTAGTAACTAGCTTGGATACTAAGGTCAATACTTGCACAGAATTTTTGATAGACAGACTTAACTTTTGCACCAAGGGGATTTTTGATTATGATCTGGGGTGGATTTCTCAAATACAATCGTACAGTGATTTCTGAATAACTACATGAACAATTTAACTTTAAGAACGCCTTCTTTGCACCTCTTTCACAATAGACTTCTTAAATATCCCAGACTAAGAATGAAGTTTAAGTTATGTTCTTATGATTATGCCAAAAAATCAAACAATGAATCAAAAAATCTAAAGAAAACATGTTTTTAAAATATATAAACAATTTAAAAAGCATACTTAAATTACTGTTATAAAAGATAGAAAACTAAATAGGTTTTAAAAAAGCATGGCAAGCAAATTGTGTCACGCTACTGGATGAAACGCAGGAAGCGTGAAGATTTTAGCAAATATAATGAGTCTTTATTGCGTCGGCAATAATCAGTACAGTCAACAGCTTTGAATGAATAAACAGAGGTAAAGCGTGGGTAAACACGTCACTGGTCGTCGGAATCCCCGGAAGACCAGATGATGAGACGGTACGGAATGCAGCGAGGTGAACAAGAGGGAAATGGAGTCCGTGATCCCTCACCTGCACACAGGTAAACCATCCTAGAAAATACCCACGGGCAGATCCGGATAGTAGCAGCAAAAGGTGAATAAGTGGCGAGAACCAAACACACATAAACACCATAGCAAACCAACGTAAACAGAAAACTCTGCAAAGGTGGATCCGGGACGCCGGCGTAAATAGTGTGCCTGCTAATGAGAATCACCTGATCAGTACTCAGGAGAGGGAGAGCGCTGATTGGTGGATGCTGCATCAGGTGTATCAGTAGATGTGTGTGTAGGTGAGGTAGGCGGAGCAGTGGAAGTGGGTGTGTGTGTGACATTACCCCCTCCTGAAAAAGGCAGCTCATCCCGAGGAGCCCCTTGCTGAGACCTGGGGTGTTTGCCTCGGCGGGGTGGACGACCTCTGGGGCGTGGGGCGGGGCGGTCAGGGTGATCCCGGTGAAAATCCCGAATGAGACTCTGGTCCAGGATGTCCTCAGCGGAAACCCAGCTTCTCTCCTCTGGACCAAAGCCCTCCCAATCGACAAGGTACTGCAGCCGACCTTTGTGACGACGGGAATCCAAAAGGGAGGCAACCGAGTAAATGTTGGAAACTTCACCCTTGGTTGTCTCCCCACCCGTCTCCCTCCAATTGTCATCAAGCGGCCCTGTAACGAAAGGCTTCAGAATAGAGACGTGGAATGTGGGATGGATCCGAAGATGGCTGGGTAACTGAAGGCATACCGCCACTTCGTTGATAACCGCCACAATCTTAAACGGCCCCAAAAACCGCGGCAGGAGTTTCCGTGTGCCCTGGCGACATCTGATGTCCCGGGTATTAAGCCAAACCATGTCGCCAACCCTAAATTGGGGAGTGGGACCTCGAGCGCGTTCAGCGAACCGCTTGTATCTGCGAATAACCACATAAATGCGCCGGTGGACCTGAGACCAAACCTCCTCGCTGCGCCGAAACCAGGTGTCAACCGCCGGTGCATCGGTGTTTTCCCCATCCCAAGGTGCAAAGGGTGGTTGGTAACCCAATACACATTGGAATGGGGTGATGCCGGTGGCCGAGTGACGCAGCGAGTTCTGGGCGATCTCTGCCCAGGAGAGGTAGCGAGACCAGTCAGAGGGGTTACGATGTGCGTAAATACGAAGAAATTTATCTTGATGAGTGCGCTCGCAGGCCCCATTGGTTTGTGGGTGGAAACCGGAGGTCAAACTGATGGAAGAACACAACTTCTCACAAAAAGCCTTCCAGACAGCAGAAGTAAACTGGGGTCCTCTATCAGATAAAATCACCTCGGGGATGCCAAATGCGGTGAAAACCCTGGAGAACATTTCGGCCGTGTTAAATGCCGAGGGCAGACCCTTAAGAGGGAATAATTTGACTGCCCGAGAGAAGCGATCGAGGACCGAAAGGATGACGTTATAGCCATTGGAGGAGGGTAGGCCAGTAACAAAGTCCAGGGCGATGTGGGACCACGGCCTCTCCGGCACCGATAGGGGACAGAGCTTACCAGCCGGAAGCACCCGAGGGGTCTTACAGGCTGCGCAGGTGGAACAGGAACGTACAAAGGTTTGTACATCAGCCTGCAAGGACTCCCACCAATACTTCCGCTGGATAAGTTGGGTAATACGTAACACCCCAGGGTGACCGGTGCTTAGAGAGGAGTGAGCCCACGTAATGACCCTGGGCCTAAATGGTTGGGGAACGAAAGTAACCCCCGTCGGACATTCAGGTGGTGTGGTAAGGTTGCGCAGCGCCTCCTGTATCTGTGAATCCAGTTCCCACTGGATTCGCCCTAAGAACTTGTGTGAGGGGATAATGGGACTCCCCGTTCAGGATCGGACTCCGATGGGCCATGGATGCGTGAAAGTGCGTCCGCCCTACTATTCTGGGCACCAGGACGAAACGAAATCTGGAGATTGAATTGATTGAAAAATAAAGCCCATCGGGCCTGGCGAGCATTAAGGCGCCGTGCACCCTTAACATATTCTAAATTTTTATGATCAGTAAATATCAGTACCGGATAAGAGGAACCTATAAGCCAATGACACCATTCCTCCAAGGTTAATTTGATGGCCAACAGCTCTCGATCCCCGATCCCATAGTTACATTCGGCAGGTATGGGAAAAGTACGCGATGGGAACCGCATTGGCTAATCCACCAGTCGTCTGAGAAAGAACGGCGCCGGTACCACTGCAGGAGGCGTCCACTTCCACGATGAACTGTCGTTCGGGGTCAGGATGAGCCAGAACAGGCTTAGAAGTAAAGCGCTGTTTAAGGGTGTTAAAGGCCCGATCCGCCTCCGAACTCCAGCGTAACGAGGAAGGGTTGCCCCTGAGACTAGAGGTGAGTGGGAGTGCAATTTGGCTGAATTTTTTTATAAATCGCCGATAGAAATTAGCGAAACCTAAGAAACGTTGTAGGTCACGGGGTGTGGCCGGCGTCGGCCAGTCTAGAACCGCCTTGACCTTGTTTGGGTCCATTTCAATCCCCTTATGGGAGATAATGAACCCCAAGAACGAGATAGACTCCTGGTGGAATGCGCACTTCTCCCCTTTAACATAGAGACCATTTGCGAGAAGTTGGGCAAGAACCCGACGAACCAACGCGACATGGGAGGCCAAATCACCCGAGAAAATCAAGACATCGTCCAGGTAAACGATAACTCCTTGATGTAAAAATTCTCTAAGCACGTCATTAATAAATGCTTGAAAAACCGCGGGGGCATTCGTGAGGCCGAAGGGCATCACGCAGTACTCGTAATGCCCTGAGGTGGTGATAAAGGCGGTCTTCCACTCATCTCCCTTCCGAATCCTTACCAAATTATACGCGTTTTTGAGGTCAAGTTTAGAAAACACGCGCGCCCCATGAAGCTGCTCTAAATTAGACGGTACCAAAGGGAACGGATAAGGATACCGTTTAGTAGCTTTATTGAGCTCGTGAAAATCTATGCAAGGCCGTAACTCACCCCCTTGCTTAGGGACGAAGAAAAAACCGAATGCGGCTGGGGATTTAGAAGGTCGAATAAACCCATTGCGAAGTGCTTCAGCAATATATTCCTTCATCGCGCGTGTTTCAGCAGCACATAAAGGGTAGGGGCGCGCGTGAGGTAATTTGGCCCCGGGTAACAGATCTATGGAGCAGTCATAGTGCCGATGAGGAGGTAGCGTGCACGCATGATGTTCACTAAAGACCTCTGCGAGGTCTGCGTACTCCGTTGGTACCTGAGCAGGAAGCTGGGGCTCCGGAGACACCTGCGTAGATGAAAAAGAAAGGCGGGGGGGAGGTTGAGAGCACTCACTACGGCAGTGGGATGACCATGACCGGATCCGCAAAAGGCCCCAAGAGATCGTAGGATCATGACGCCGCAGCCAAGGCAAACCTAAAACAATAGGTACTAAAGGGGAAGAAATAATAAAAAAATTTATTTTCTCAAAATGATTTTTCCCAATGCCTAACCAGAGAATAGGTGTAGTGCTCTTGACTGCCCCCGATGGGAGGGGATTACCATCGACAGCTCGAACAGAAATTTGGGTCTCTAAGGACTCCTCAGGAATCTCCCACAAGCGGCAAAACTCACGGTCGATGAAGTTGCCATCGGCTCCCGAGTCCACCAGTGCAGTAGAAGATACAGATTCACCTTTAATGTACAACAAAACGTTAATTCGCAATGAACGATTAATAGCGACCCCCGAGTCTCTCACCGAAACTTTCGGCGCGGCATGCGATGGCGAGGTATGAGACGACCGTGGATGCGCACGGCGAACCGGTCTCACATTGCAACGTTGGAGATCGTGTTCAGAACTCCCGCAGTAAGCGCAGAGACCCTGTTGGGCACGCCTCTGTCGCTCTTGTGACGAGAGCCGCGAACGTCCGATTTGCATGGGCTCCGGAACAGCCTCTATATCGGAGGACACAGGAGCGATCGGAGGAAGTCTGGGTCCTGAAGATGTTGGCACCGTGGCGAGGTGTTGCTCCATAAGAACAGCAAGCCGAATGAGTTCGTCCAACGAGGCGCCGAAATCCCGGCACGCTAACTCACGCTGGATCTCGCGACGTAATCCTTCCCGGAACATGACAGTGAGCACTGAGCCGCTCCAGCCTGTTCGGGTTGCCAGAATACGAAAATCCAACGCGTATGCAGACACTGACCTGGATCCCTGTCGAAGCCGATAAAGTCGTGTTCCCACGGCCTCCCCCTCCAGGGGATGGGCAAAGGTAGCCCGGAAAGCCTCATGGAATGCTGCATAAGATCGGCATTCAGGACCCTGCACCTCCCATAGGGCAGTTGCCCACTTGCTCGCTCTGTCCGTCAACCGAGAGATGACCAGCGAGATTTTATCGACCTCACTGAGTCTCGGATAGCTGCGAAAAAACAATGAGCATTGCATCAAGAACGAACGGCATTTTTCGGGAGTCCCATCAAACCGTTCTGGTTCTGAGAGGCAGAAGCGGGCAGCGGTGGACGTGGGAGGCGTGTCGGTGTCAGGTGGACATGGAGGTGGCTGTGGTGTGGAGACCGATGCTCTGGATCCAGAACCCTCTCGTTCCAACTCGGTACGTCGCTCCATAAGAGACTGTACAGCCCGAGAAACTTCGCTGAGTCCGTTCTGAAGTTCAATCTGCGCACGTGCTTGCGCATGCAGGGCATCACCGATCTGATCCATCACAGTTCCTCCTTCCTTCTTTGTGTGGCAGAGTTTTATGTCACGCTACTGGATGAAACGCAGGAAGCGTGAAGATTTTAGCAAATATAATGAGTCTTTATTGCGTCGGCAATAATCAGTACAGTCAACAGCTTTGAATGAATAAACAGGTAAAGCGTGGGTAAACACGTCACTGGTCGTCGGAATCCCCGGAAGACCAGATGATGAGACGGTACGGAATGCAGCGAGGTGAACAAGAGGGAAATGGAGTCCGTGATCCCTCACCTGCACACAGGTAAACCGTCCTAGAAAATACCCACGGGCAGATCCGGATAGTAGCAGCAAAAGGTGAATAAGTGGCGAGAACCAAACACACATAAACACCATAGCAAACCAACGTAAACAGAAAACTCTGCAAAGGTGGATCCGGGATGCCGGCTTAAATAGTGTGCCTGCTAATGAGAATCACCTGATCAGTACTCAGGAGAGGGAGAGCGCTGATTGGTGGATGCTGCATCAGGTGTATCAGTGGATGTGTGTGTAGGTGAGGTAGGCGGAGCAGTGGAAGTGGGTGTGTGTGTGACAAATTGTTTCCCAATGTGAACTTAGTAAGAAGCTTGATAAAATAGAAGGGAAAAATTGGGAAGATATAGCATGAAATAAGTGTATGTAATTTAACCAATAGATCGGACATCAACACTTGTAAAAATGGCATGAATTTGCTAGTAAAGCTAAAAAGACAGAAGCACAGCTTGACAGCAATGACAGGTGAAGGTCACTCTTCTGAAAAAGTTCTTATGTGTGTCTCTTCAATCACAATCTGGTTCAGAGAAGCCACAACACAAGACAGAAACTGACCGCAGAGAACAATCAGGGAAGCAAACAAATTTCAGCATCATTGGATGTGAAGTTAAATTTTCTGCCTAGTTCTTTAGAATTTTGCTGGCCCAGGAGCATTAAATAAGTGTAGATCAACATGTCACATTCAAACTACATCAGTAATTGACTGGTGTCGCTCGCTGAAGTCCCGCTCCCGTCAGGTCCATATAATCTCTCTCCCCAACGGCATATGATGTTCCAGTTTATAAAGCTGCACATGCCATCAGAACGAGTTGGATCAGGTGCGCTAATCAATCTCAGCCTCTCCTCTCCTCCCCCCAGCTCCACCATATTGCCCCACAAGCATACTCTAAATGCTCTCACATCCAGACATGTTTGGGGGAGGGGTGGGTGTGAGGCACATTTGCACAAGCTGCAGTGGAGAGAGGGAGATCCAGTGTGGATCCAGAAGTGTCTCTGATCCATTCTGCTCACGAGCTCCTGATATCATCTCTCTAGCGGTGGGCCACATGCGTGCCATCCCAGTGGCCATCCAAAAGCAGCGGGTTTCATTCAGTAAGCCTTCTGTGCTTCCCTGTTTCCCACGATGGAACCTCTGCTTGACCCTCCCAATCTACTTCAATCTACTTTTTTGCCAAAAGCCTGTGTTGGAGTGTGCACCCTGCTGGAGAACATGCCCATGCAGCTCGCAGGTGATGTTCTCTGCCATATGCATCCTCAGTTTTGGCACCAAAATGTAACAACGGGTGGGCATAATTGAAGACTAGAGACATAATTTAAATATGAATGTCTTTTTGTTTGAGGTAACACTTCACATTTTCAGCATCCAGATCATTGGGAGTCGCTGAAATGGCATGGTGGCTTGGTGGTTAGCACGTTCGCCTCTCAGCACTAGGGGTTCCCGGTTTGAATCCCAATCTGGGTTTCCATGTTCTCCCCGTGTCTGCGTGGGTTTCCTCCGGGTTCTCCAGTTTCCTCCCACAGTACAAAAACATGGATCAAGGTCAATTGAATTGCCCCATATAGAGTGTGTTTGTGTGAGTGAGTGAGCCCAGTGATAGATTGGCGCCCTGTCCTGGGTATATCTGCCCAGCGCCCGAAACTTTCTCCCCTAGATGGGGAACCTCACCGTGACCCTAGTAGAGGATAAAGTGGAAGATTATGAATGGATGGATGGATAGTTGCATAGTTTAGTCAAATCTTTTAAGGATTTCACTGCAACTGAAAAAGGTCACAGCACCTCAAAAACATGACACTACTAATATATGGTTAAAATGACTGCTTGCAGGGTTTATATTGACTAAATTTTCCATATATGATGAAAACAGCATTTTGTTGTATTTTTGTGACTGGAAAACTCAAAATGTGCACTTAAACTTAAATACATTGGGCTTTGTCAATTACAACTGCTTGATCTAACACCTGATAAGGAGGCAGACCACTCTAACACACTGATGATTTATCATATTAAAATAATAATGCTTAGTACTGATGTTGTTTCTGTAATAATAATTAAAAAATAATAATTTATTATTACTGGGGCAGCACGGTGGCTTAGTGGTTAGCATTCTCCCCTGGATGGGCATGGGGGAACCCCCCCCCCACACACACACACCCTAGTAGAGCATAAAGCAAAAGATAATGGATGGATATATGAAATATGTATTCAAAGTTTTTATACAATGTAGTGTCAAAGATGAATTCACAGAACTGAAAGTATGAAGTGCAATGACAAATTAATTCATAAATGACCAAATTAGGTACTTAGATAAAAACACTGCATTATGTATTTAAACTGTAAATCTGACAGAAATTTCAGTATTTAATAAAATATTTCAAATTGTTTTCAGGTCGAAAAACATTTTGTACAGCCGTGTTTTTCATTTAAGGATAATTAAATATTGTTTTAGAATTGCATTATTTTGTAAGTGTAGGTTAATGTTTGTCTAAATACGTAATTTACTTTATTGGTGTATTTCTATTACTTACTTCATGAAAGCGTTAAGTGAGTTAGTACAACTAGGTAAACAAACGTTAACGCACCTGTTGGTGATTAGGTTTGAACCTCTGAACAAACAAGCGGTGGGATGTTTGCTTGAGCGTCACATCCGTCTAATGCAAACGAGCACGCAGCCGACTCGGAGTTTGCTTATAACTCGTGCAGTTCCGCACAGAACTTTTTTCCCCGGTATACTATCGTCTGACAGTGAATAGGTTGCGGTAGTGTAAAACGCTCGATTCCGACAAGGGATAAGTTTTCACTTAGTGATCCGACCGACGTCGTATTGCTGCTTTAGAATGGGGATTTGGGTTTCTCATCAGTGTCTGGTTCTGCTGTGTCTCTGCATCTGGAGGTCACGCTCACTGTACAGGATTCCACTGAAAAGCTTTTCTACAGAGGTGGATCAGTCGCTGCTGATGGATCTCAAAGTTTTAAAACCGAACGACAGTGTTTCTGGAATGAGGCTTTCCCTCGCCACTGATCTCAAAGAAACCATCAACTTTATAAATATGGTAGATAATTTACAGGGGGATGCTGGAAGAGGTTATTATATTGAGTTGGCTATTGGGACACCAGGTCAGATGGTAAGTTTTGTTTCACGTTACAGTATAACTGAATCGAAGTATGATTTTTTTTAACTCAAACTTGGTTAAAAGTGAATGAAGTCAAGCGGTTAGGAAATTCGCCGTTCATCTTTGTTGACATTTATTACTTGTTATGAAACCGGGTTACTATTACCTCATTGTAGTTAACAATCCACTGTACTTACTTTTTTTGCAGTCAGGTGCAAAAAACACATGGATCGCTACAATGACATTGCTGTCATTTTTGCCAGAGGTATTATTAGATAATACTGCATTTAATTACTTCATACCAAATACTATGTTTATTATAGTAAAAGAATGGTGAAAGTAAACAGTTTTATTTTTAGTTTATTTTTTGGGAGAATGATTACCACCTTACATTACATTTAAACCTTTTTATTAATGGTCAATGTGTGTTTTATTTAAATGCACATTACAAAAGGTCAAGTTTACTTGTCATACTTTTTTCAAGTTTGAGACCTAATGCTATTACGTGTTTACTACAACTAGATACAATATTGGTAAGTTTGAATCTTTTTAGCAGCACCATGTCTATAATTGGGGCTGATCATGTGTAATTTAATTCTGAGGGTGGCATGTGATACAAGTCACTTGGCAAAATACCTTCAGGCAATACAAGAGAGACCAAGACAACCATTTAAACTTCTTCTGTTCACATGACTTCACATGATTGCTGGGGCTTAGCTGTGAACTGGCCAAGCAGGCAGCTGACCAAGATTAGAGCAATGGGAGCAAATGTAATGTTTCTTTATTATTTTATTCACATGTTGACATGCTGCTCCAGCTGAATCGCATATAAAGTAGACTTACCTATTAATTTTCTGTTAGATAACCTTGTTCTATTCAGTATGTACCTTGTTTATTTTCAGTTTAGCTTATTTAGATAAGTAAATGTATGTATCCTGTCTTTTTGGATTCAGATTTTTCCTGGGGCAAAACAGTCAAAACCATACTGAATTGCAATATGGCTGAACATGTCAGAGTATACCTTTTGATTCATTACTAATAGACCCATTTTTTTAGTGTTTTTAGTAGAAAATTACTTGCATTCACTCTACTACGTTAATCTATTATTAGTTGGGCACAGTTATAATCAATATATATGTAAGGTAAGTGTACCATTACGCCCAATAAAATTTAATTTTCTTTAAGTTTTCCCTAAATTTCACATATTATGTAAGTAACATTTGTTAAAGGGCATGATTTACCTCTTATTTAAATATTTATTAATTAACTAATGTAATTATTAATTAAGATATTTTGGAGAAAAAGTTAAAAGTCTGGAATTCCTCCTCCTCCTTATTTAAATATTTATTAAGTAATGTAATTTTTAATTAAGATATTTTGATGAAAAAGTTAAAAGTCTGGAATTCCTCCTTAAGGAGGATGAGTCTTGGTCCTCCCAAGGTTTCTTCCTTAAACTAAAAAGGGAGTTTTTTCTTGCCACTGTCGCTTCGGCTTGCTCTTTGGGGGTTTAAAGGCTTTTCATTCTGTAAAGCTGCTTTGTGACAATGTACTGTTGTAAAAAGCGCTCTACAAATAAATAACTTGAACTTGGAATTGGCCTGATTGGTAACATGGTACCATTTAAGCCCATGTGTGTTCCAAATAAGCTATAAGAACTATAATTTAAAAAATCTACATTTTTTAAATGTAAACAAAATAAATAATTTGTATGTACATAAACATAATACACCATACATTATATAAAAAAAGATTTGTTTTATAGCTTGTGTTTTAAAGAATACAGGCTCATTAAAGAAATTTATATTAATTTACATTAATAACAGCTATATTTTGGGCAGTAGGTTTATCAGTAGCTGCATCGTCGAACACACAGCTGAAGGAAACTGAAATATCAGGTGATGTAGTTTCTGTAAAGCTTCTTCCCAGCAGATACAAACAGATCTTGTGGCATCTGAGACCTGGTCCCAAAATAACATGTGTTGGGGATGGGTGGGGGGACTTACATAGTTCTGCATAATTAAATTTACATTACATTTGGTAATTTAGTAGACACTTTTATCCAAAGCAACTCACAAGTGTCAGAAACACAGAACACAACAATGACAGTTAAGTGACGTTGGTAACTTCAGTGAACAGGGGATTTGAACCCTCACTCTTTGGATTTAATCGTCCAACATCCTAACCACTGAGCCACCATACCCCTATGTACATCTATAATAACTATCTGGATTCAACAGATCTGCTGTCTCTACCATGAATGTTTTTTTTAAAAAAACCTCTCCTTCATTAAAACGATTAACAGGCTTTGCTGATTCAATGCCATTAAAAATATTAGCTTGGTAGTTAACCGTAGTTCAGTATTCTCTATTTGGCGAGCTGGAATAGAAAGCCTAATGGGCTGCCTCTGGCTCGCGGGCCATAGTTTGCCCACCTCGGTCTATGGTATCATACCCGATTTATTAGGACACGGAGTTAACAACACTCACAGACAGACATTTTACTGCATTAGGAGGAAACCAATGCTTTAGTGGTTCATGACTACACACAAACATATACATGACTTCTTGGTGCACTGTTGAGACAAGCTTTGTAGCAGAACAACTACTAATTTCATTCCACAGTATCTAAGAAGTTTAACACAATGAACGAACAATATTCTTATTAACAACATTTTTCAAAGAAAAATTATCTTTAAAACAACTACCATGTTGTATTAAATACAACCAAAAGGTCACACATCCTGTAAAAATGTGAGCCAATATATTCCAACAGAAACTTTATATATTACACCCCATGTGTTTTCCCTCAGTCCATATCTTGTGTTTTCATTGGTTATTTGACGCATGGTTAGTTGGACAACTTTATTAGGTTTTTAAACAGATTTTTTTTTAAATAACAGTATCTAATACCATTAAACTCTCCAGCACAGTTGGCATCTGTCAGGTTTTTCTGTAAGCCTATAAAAAATAGATTTACCCTGATCTGTAAACCAATTTCTGCAGCTTTCTGATTGTTAAACGCATGAAAAAGCATTCAATGTCACTACTGAATGTAAAACCAAATATTCATGCACCAGCATCTTGGATTCGGATTAGAGGATTTACAAACAGAAGATGTGTAACACGTAGATATAGTAGCATAAAACACCACCACCAAATCTGTGCCACTGTAATGCTGAGACTGATCCACCACAGATATAATAACTGATTTGCAGGGGTGCAAACAAAAAAAAAAAAAAAATTTTTTTGCTTTAGCAAATAGATGCATATGTTTAATCTGAATTTAATCAAGTGATTTGCCCTGCAGATCGGCAAGACAACTTTTTACATGGTCAACAGAAGCTTAACTTTTTTAGCAAGCAGAGTTGTCACTCATGAGAGCCTGTTCTATTCACAGCGCACATGAATGTCATGTCCCAAAAAGTCTGCAGCTTGATCCGATTCGTCGTTTTTCAAATTAAAAATTTGTGAGTGAATAGCTACACGTTTACGCAAATGTGTTGATCGGCAATGTTCTGGATTTTAAGCACCACACTAAATGACTCAAATAGCAAGGTCTGGCCAACAGACCTAGCTATTTGTAGCAGATGGCATAACAGCTAGGTCTGGCTAACCAAAAGGATCAGAGTATCTAACATATCTGGTGTTACAAGGAGAGACCTTGTGCATCTTTTTGCCTCTTAATCTCAACTCTACTAAAATGGCTGCAAATTTTCTGTTCAAATTGTAAACATCTGCAACATATTTATGAAGGTTTGACAGGCTAGGCTTGTCTAGAATACTTGCTGTGCAAAGTAATTGAAAACATCCCAAATTCACAGAGCCTTTTTCGAATGTACTTGTATTTACTCATTCTAGGTTTCCAGTAAACTTTTATATTCTTTTTTTTTTTTTTAAGTGTGCTTCTGCAACTTCTGTCATTAGCATTTGTAAGTGATGACTATTTTGAACTGTGGTTTTCCACAATTGTAATGGTAGTTGGTTCTTGTTTTCTGAACAAGAAATTACAGATGATTGAAGACATTTTTCAGCATTAGTCACTGTATCCACTTGCCGTGTCACTGATATGGACTGGTAAAAGATAACATTTTGCACCTTCCACATTTAAGAGCTCCTCAGGATTAAAATAATTACCACACGGGACTAGAATTTATTTCCTCTTACTATCAGAAAATAGATTATTACTATACCACACAATATTAAATGACAGTTTATAAAACAAACTGAATTTTTTTTACTCATATCAGATATTACATTATCTTGTTCATTTTTTTTAAAGCAAGACCTTGCCAAAAACAAGCACAACTACAAAAACACACATCAAATACAGCATTTAAAATTGTTAAAGAAAACAAGCAGTTTAGTGTTTACTGGAAACCAGATGTTTTTTAAATTGATTAAAAGGAGAAATGATGTAACATTTTTACAGATTTTGAAACGCAATGAATATATTCCCCAACTGCCAGATTTTTTCAATAAACAGAATATCGCAAATCATAATTACACAAATAGGAATTTCATTTAACTTTAAAATAGACAAATAAATAAAGTCATACAAGTAGACAATTTCTTTTGAAGGATCTAATCAATCTTACTGACCTTTACTTCTTAATCCGATCCACTTAAGTTGTGCAACAGGTCCAACACATACACGTTTGTCAGTCACTGAGCATTCCTCAGTGTGGAATGTTAACATGTTTTCAGAGATGTTTACAGCAGAACTGTAAAGCTGGGTGGCATCAACTGTGTAGGACAGCCATGTACAGATTGTCAAAATCAGGTCACCACATTAAACAAATGGAAAAATTCTAACAACTGGAAAAATATATTCAAGTCCATTGAAAGCATCCTACAGGACCACCAGTCCAATTCCTGTCTACTTGATCAGACAGGAATGCAAAAAAAACTACATAAAACCTTAGTTGGTATTAACCAATGTGTGTCAAAAAAAAAAAGCAGGTTTATACCTTACGGGGCACACACAAAACCTTAGTTAACACTGCTGCGGTTTTAGTAAGTAGCAAAAAAAGTTTTATATATATATATATATATATATATATATATATATATATATATATATATATGGTTTCTGTCACATATTGTGGTATACCGTACATTAATTAGAACTACTTAAAATTTGCAGAACACATTTCATAAAAAACACCAGAGAACTAAGAAGTAGAAATTCTAAATAAACCCACCTGATTTGCTGCATTAGGTCGCTGTTAAAGTTGGTCTTTTATATTTGATATCAGTAAATATGAAAAATAGAAAAAAATTTAAAACAGTTCTATCAATAAATGAAAGCATGCAATTACATATATTATTTTAGCACAAGACACCTTGTTGCTTATCACAAGGATTATAAATATTTTAATACCTTGCCTCTCCATGGCCAGTCAGAGTAGCCGTAGTTGTATGTAATCTCTTCTTTAGGATTAATGCTCCTGGTTGCAAAAAACACAGGTTTTTCCTCTACTGTGATGGTTTTCATTTTGCTGTTTGGGCTATCATCATTTACCAGTCTCCCAAGAGAGTTATCTTCCTTAGCAGCATCAACACTGGAAAGTAGAAATTCATTTTTTTAAATTAGCATCAACACGGTACACTCACATCATGTAATTGCAGAACTACAAAGAGTTTCTGTGTGGTAAGTGGAACTGATAAAATACATGACCAGTGTAGAAATAAAGAGGTAAATTTGAAGTGGCTGATCAGTGTACGGCTAAAAATGAGTATACTGTGAAAACATACCAAAAAAAAACTTTCCATCGTAATGAAATTCAAACATGAATACTTTCAGGGCATCACAATATAATGTCTCCTTTCACATTTCATGTTTGCTTATTAGTTAAGCTTGACTTAAAAAGTCAAACTTGTGTATTGTATTGATTTATTGCCAACAAGTAATTTTTTAAACATTTATTTTTTGTTACATACATTTCAGTTTTATAGAGTGCTTTTTACAACAGTACATTGTTAAAAAGCAGCTTTACAGAGTTAAAAGCCTTTAAACCCCCAAAGAGCAAGCCGAAGCGACAGTGGCAAGAAAAAACACTCCCTGTTATGTTGCTATTTTAAGGATGAAACCAAGGAGGACCAAGGCATAGTGGGGGACTCCTCCTCCTTGAGTGCCCGGGCAGCACAGACAGTGTGTCCAGATCAGGTGACTGTATTTAATAAATGGAAAACTCTAACAACTGGAAAACTATATGTAAGTCCTTTAAGGGGCTCCGGCAGGACCGCCAGTCCAATTAATATCTAGGTTCCATCCAGTAACCTTTGTAGCCGCAGTGTTTCGGCTGAGCCATGGATGAAGATCTGACTACACCTCCAGGAACCAGGACACACCTCAAAATACAGACAAGAAAAGCAGTTTGAGCTAATAATAAAGCACAACATGTAAGTAATAAGTAATTGATTGACACAGTGTGGCATGAGACTCTAGCATAACTGACTAGAGCAGCATAACTAAAAGATGCAGATACTGCAGGCTCTACTTGGTTGAGATGGCTCCCAGGAAAAGCATCATTTCAGCACCACACCCCCTACTAATGATGAGGTGGGTGAAGAGGTGAAACGCCAGCACACACTGATCCCAGATTACCAACCCAACACAGCCAAGCCTGAAATCTACACCTTTATCTACAGGGGGTTAATTAAATGCAAGATTAAATAAATGTGTTTTTAATCTACTTTTAAAGATTAATAATGATTCAGAATCACGAACAGTAACTGAAAGGCTATTCCAAAGTTGAGAGGGAGAATTCCCTTCCACCAGCAGTAATTTTATTTAATCTAGGAGCTAAAAGTAAACCAGCACCTTGAGATATGGGCTCATGTGTTGGCTTATACATTTGAATCAGTTCACTCAGATACTGTGGAGCCTGATTATGTAGAATTTTATGTTATCAATAAAATTTTGTACTCAACTTAACTGGTAACTTAACTGGTAGCCAGTGCAAGTTTGATAACACAGGACTGATATGATCAAACTTTCTGGTTTTAGTTAAAACTCTAGCTGCAGCATTTTGCACAAGTTGTAATTTATGTAATGATTTATTAGAACATCCTGGCAAGTGAAATACAATAATTTAACCTTGAGGTAATAAAAGCATGAATTAGTTTTTCTGCATCTTGTTGGGAGAGGATATTTCTTAGCTTCGAAATGTTATGAAGGTGAAAAAATGCAATCTTGTAATATTGTTAATGCGCTTCGTAAAGGAGAGATCTGAATCAATAATGACGCTGAGATTATTTACAGATGAACTGGTCTAATTAAAGAGTCATCGAGGTTTTAGTACAGCATTAGAAACTTTGTTGATTTTGTCCTTGGGTCCAACTATTAGAAACTCAGTTTTATCAGGATTTAGTAGTAGGAATTTTTTTTGACATCCATATTTTAATATTTGGATCCATTTTTAATATTTGGATGCAGTCCTTACTGATTGAACGAACATCATAAGGTTAGCTGAAATGAATAACTGTGTATCGTCTGCATAAGATGGAAATTGGAACCTGATTCCATGTTTACGACTTTAGCAAGATCAGAACATTGGTTGTTAACACAGATGAATTAATATTGATCTGTCAAATAGGATTTAAAGCACTGGAGTGCTGGTCCTGTAATGGCCACAGTGTTCTCTATTCTATCAACCAAGATGTTATGGTCTATTGTGTCAAAGGCAGCACTAATATCTAATAAGACAAGAAATGAGATCTGGTTATCATCAGAGGACATTAATAAGTCATTATCTACTTTAATTAAGGCTGTTTCAGTGCTATGGTGAGAGCTAAAACCTGACTAATAAACTTCATGTATGTTGTTAGCTAGAAGATTGCGATTCAGCTGGTTGAACACAATTTTTTCTAGGATTTTAGAGACAAAGGGAAGGTTTGATATTGGTCTGTAGTTGGACAGTATTAGAAGATCCAAATGAGGTTTTTCTTTTTAAGTAATGGTTTAATGACTGCACAATTCAGATTTTTTGGGGACATGGCCTATTTTAAGTGATGAATTTATAATGTTTATTAAAGGCTGTGTAATAATTGGCAGGAGGTCTTTAAGCAGGTTTGTAGGTATTGGGTCTAACAGACAGGATGTTGTCTTTGAGTGTGTAATTAATGAGACAAGCTCTTTTTTAGATATGGGGTTAAAGGTTATATAGTACTTTTGTACTCTTATTTTCTCTACCACTAGATTTTTCAGAAACCGGTGAGTTGATTATTGATTGCATTATATGATTTAAGTCTTATGTTTTCAATTTTATCACTAAAGAAATTCATAAAATCATTGCTGCTGAACTGTGAGTGAATCTGATTCAGTAGCACTCTGAGTTAGTTTGGCAATGGTACTAAAGAGGAATCTTTGGTTGTCTTCGCTGCATTGAGTGCATGTTTATACTTGGTTATACTGTCCTTCCATGCAACCCTAAATATCTTAAATTTAGTTTGTCTCCATGTTCTAGTGGTTTGTTTTAGGGTGCGTGTTTCATCATTAAACCATAGAGTCTTTTATCTTTAATCCTTTTAGTTTAAGTGGAGTTACACTGTCTAAGTTTGTAAAAAACAAATATTTAAGCTGTATTCAGCTGTGACTTTTCAAGTTCATCAGGACCTGATGCTGGTTTAATGTTTAACTCGGGTAAATGTAGGAATGACGCAGCAGTAGAGGGAATGTTTAGAGTGGTGTGTTTAACACCCATGGAATCGAGGATAGAGACAAAGGCTAATTTAAATGAGTTTAGTGGGTTTTCAAAGTAAACATTGAAATCACCAACTATTAAGGCCTTGTCTGATGAGACTACTATGTTAGAAAGAAATTCTCCAAATTCTTTAATAAACTGTATATGGGCCTGGGGGGCGATATACAGTAATAAGTTGCATTACTTCTAAGTTACATACTTCTTCAATGAAGATGAACTGCTTATGTTGTGTACAAGAGCTTCGAAGGATTTTGACTCGTACTTATTATTAATATACATTTAATGCTAAGTATTCATTGGCCCTAATCCAAGATTCTGTGAGTCAAAAGACATTTAGGAAGTTATCATTAATTATTTCTTGAACTAGAGCTGATTTTGTTGAAAGTGACCTAATGTTTAATAACCCATGATTTCACCTAAAAGTGTTTCTTATAATACTTAAGATAGTAGTGATATTAATGAGATTTTATTTGACACAATTTTTGGACTCTTTGTTTTTTGCTCACTGTGATACTTGATTACTGTCTTAATGGTATATGGGACCTAGTTATTGTGGGTGACGACTCCTGGCAGTTTGCAGGCAGTTGGTTAGGCCATTCTGTCTGCTGCCTGGCCTTGGCTCTAAGTTTTCAATTTTCATTCCTATCTGGGCATGCAACCAGAGGGGCAAGTGCCATTGAATAGGTTGTTTAAATGAAGAAATAAACTTAGTTTCGGGTGGGTAAAGATGTAAGGTTAGGTCCTCCTGTTATAGCTGATGACAAAGCAGTAGCAACAGCTGGATTGTGGAGACTCGCTGGTGGAGATCCAACTCTAGTAAATCTGGCTGATTATTTAGCTTCAGATGGAGATTGAGTCCTGGAGGTTCTCAGAGTGTGTTTTGTGAAAATCAGCGTCAAATCCAATAAAATCCAATTAACAGTTGAATCCGGCGAAACAGATCAGGGGACAGTTCTTTTATAAGATTGCTATTATTTTTAAAAGAAGCGGGTAATAAAAGTAGTAACGTTGGCAGCAAATGACCGCGTGAGCAGAAAGTGCTAGTTTTAGCGACTAAACACTTTAGCAACAACACCGCGATTTGGAAAGCAGTGCGGGACAAAAAAAAGCGGAATAAATGCTGTTTAGTAACGATAAAGAAGCTAAATATTCAAGGAAAAAAAAGTAACTAAATAACTGTTAAGCTGAAACTACTAAATTAACTGAGTGCATGTACACATATTCACACTAACTGCGTGGCAGGAACTCTCTCTTTTGCCTTGGCCTGTGTTCTGCCGGTGTTTTATATACAATACTGGTCGATTACAACTTTCGACCAGTATAACACCAAAAATTTTCCAGTTATTTTTGTAAAGTTTTTTAGAAAATCAGACCTCAGGTGAGCAAACTCTCAATTGTTTCTACGCTATCGCAATAGCATGCCACCTAAGCTATGGTTTTGTTGTAGGTGACAGGTGCCCTGAGGTGTTTGAGGTGTATTCAAGAGGTGTTATTTGCTTGTATAATATTCACACTGACCAACTTGTGGCACACATTGCATTAGTGCTTTTTTGTTTTTACTAACTTAAGATTTCCTTATTGTCAAGAACTATATGGCATACACAAACATTTATTCAACGTTTATTTAAAAAAACTAAATATTTTAAGCAAAATAATAAAATAAAATAGTTATTGGGAAAACTTTAAACAAGAAAACATTTTGGTTTTCCAATGAAAGTTGTTATTGTTTTGTTCTCCTATAAACCTCATGCAAGGAGGGCAAGCCCTTTTTTTTTTTTTTTTTTTTTTTTTTTTTTTTTTTTTTTTTTTAACTAATAGAAGCATTTTTATTTTTTCATTGTTATTGAATAATAGTAAAAGCTGCTGGCTTGTGATGATTGTACAGTTTGCACTTGTACAGTTTCATTTTAAGTAACACATCACCCACCATATGTAAGTAGAATTAAAAAAATATACAAATGCATTATATACACAATATATTTTACAATATAAACAAGACTTAATGCTAGAGGGACAAATCTGTCCTGGTGTTAATAGGTATATTTTGTAATTTTATGTATTTATTTATTTTTACTGGTTTTATTGCTACTCTTTAGGAACTGCATATTACGGTTAGTGTTATGCAAGAACACACTATTGCTATTTACAAGTGTTGTTTATTTACTTTTTTTTAAGCATTGTGAATATACATTTATTTTGCATTGTATGCAAATCAGACCTTAAGCGGCCAAGCAGGTGTTTCTAATTTTCCCTAATATTAACAGATGCAAAATTTTAAAATGAAATTTGGAGGGATAAATACCCCCTATTTGTCTGGCACCTCTTATTAGTGCACCTTCACAGGTGGGAATGGAAGGGTTACTTTCGGGAGATGTTAACGTCATTTTAGTTTTCTGGTATACCATCTTATTATTGCATCCTCAGTTGTATGAGTGAGCTGCAATATTCGCTGATTCGATGATTCGTTTCGGATAACCGTAGTCGACTATGAACCTCATAGTCGAATGTACCATTTTGACAACATGGGGGGTGTCCATGGCTGCTGCTAAGCATTAGTTTTTACATGAAATGTCTTTGTTTTCGTTATATATACAGTTGTGATCAAATTTATTCAACCCCCACTGAAATAAAGTGTTTTGGCCAGTTTGACATTGATTTGGATCATTTCAGTCATCTTATTTACAATTATATCAAAGAGGCACTTATAAATTAGACAAATATAACATAATATTTATGATGGAATAACCACAAATGTCTTTACTGTGCTCACATCATTATCAGTTTTATTCAACCCCCTAGTGACATTATTTTTCAGTACTTAGTACAACATCCTTTTCCAGTTATGACAGCTTTCAAGCGTGAAGCATAGCTTGACACAAGTGTCTTGGAGCGACCTATGGGTATCTTAGCCCATTCTTCATGGGCAAAAGCCTCCAGTTCAGTCACATTCTTAGGCTTGCGCACTGCAACTGCCTTCTTTAGGTCCCACCAGAGGTTCTCAATTGGATTTAAGTCTGGTGATTGCGATGGCTACTCTAGAATGTTCCAGCCTTTCATGTTCAACCATGCTCTAGTGGACTTGGATGTGTGCTTCGGATCATTGTCCTGTTGGAAGGTCCAACGTCTCCCAAGCCGCAGGTTTGTGACTGACTCCATCACATTTTCCTCCAAGATCTCCTGGTACTGAAGGGAATTCATGGTACCCTGCACACGTTGAAGCTTTCCTGTACCATTAGAAGCAAAACAGCCCCAAAGCATAATTGACCCCCCGCCATGCTTCACAGTAGGCAAGGTGTTCTTTTGTTCATAAGCCTGGTTCTTCCTCCTCCAAACATAGCGCTGGTCCATTGTCCCAAACATTTCTAATTTAGTTTCATCTGACCACAGTACACTGTCCCAAAACCTTTGTGGCTTGTCCACATGACTTTTGGCATACTGCAGTCGACTTTTCTTGTTCTTTGGAGTCAGCAAGGGGGTGCGCCTGGGAGTTCTGGCATGGAGGTCTTCGTTATGCAGTGCGCGCCTTATTGTCTGAGCTGAAACTTCAGTGCCCACATCTGACAGGTCTTTTTTCAGTTCCTTAGCAGTCACGCGGGGATTTTTCTCCACATTACGCTTCAGGTAGCGCACAGCAGTCGCTGTCAGGATCTTCTTTCTGCCACGACCAGGTAACGTTTCCACTGTGCCCTTTAACTTGAACTTGCGAATGATACTTCCGATAGTGTCTCTTGGAATATTTAACAACTTCGCAATCTTTTTATATCCATTGCCATTCTTGTGAAGAGCAATAACCTCTTCTCTTGTCTTCTGGGACCATTCTCTTGCCTTCACCATGCTTGTAAACACACCAGTAGATGTCTAGAAGGAGCTGAGTATCACAGTCCTTTTAAATCTGCCTAATTGGTGCTTATCATGCTTGATTGCTGCTCGTTGACATCCACAGGTGTTTTCAATACCTGATTGAAAACACTGGAATGAACCTCTGTTCTTATGAGTGGTAGTTGTAAAGGGGTTGAATAATTGTGTCAATGAAGAAATCACAAAAAGGCCATTTAATACTTTATGACAAAAACAATTGATGCTATCTTAGTTGCATTTAGTTCTTTAACAAGTCCTTGTAAGATTTCATTATGAACACAATTACAAATGTGCACTGAATTCCATAAAACCCTTCGCAGCATTGGGGGTTGAATAAATTTGATCACAACTGTATAGCCTTTTGTGAAATAAAATCACCATAATTTCTAGAAAAAAAAAAGAAAAAAGAAAAACAAACAAAAAAAGGTTTTCTTTTGTTAGAAAAACAAGTAAAAAATATATATAAAAAAATATTTTTTTTAAAACTATGCTTATAGCGCCATCTTGTGGTGAAATTTTAACTGATTCGACTATCAGTCGACTATAGGGAAAATCTGACGAATCAGATTCGACTACGAAAATTTGTAGTTGAATACAGCCCTAGTTTTTAGACATTAAACCACAACACAAAAGACATATATACATAAACAAATAATGATTAGAGGTACTGTAATAATTACATAAAAAATAAAGACAACACACAAGCTTATAATAACCAATAACATAAAATAATAAACAAAAAATGAAAAGAAATAAAAAAAAAATAATAATCAAGAAATAAATAGAAGATAGAATATAATAGACCGGTCATCTTTATAGAACAATATGAAGACTAGAGAGAGGTCACAGGGAAAGGTAAACAATAAAATCTCCGCAGATTAAGGGCAGTCCAGAGTGGAAATTTTGGTAACATAGTCCAAGAAAGGGTCCCAAACTTTGTGGAATTTCTTTAATGAGCCAGTCCTAATATACCTAACCTTCTCTAGTTTTAAGACATGAATAATGTCTCTAATCCAATGTGTATATGAAGGAGGTATAGGTGACTTCCATTTGAGAAGTATTAGCCGTCTGGCAAGGAGAGTGACAAAGGATATGAAATCAGCCGTTGGAGATGAAACAGATGCCAATGAGGTTACCCCAAATAAAGCAGTTAAAGCATTAGGCTCAACTGGCTTACCTACAATCTCTAATAAACTTTGGAAGATCTCAGACCAAAATGGAAACCGAGATGAGCAGGACCAAAATGTGTGAACATGGTCTGCTGGGGCCTGATGGCACCTGTCACATATGGGGTCTATATTCTTATGTATCTGAGAAAGTCTGAATTTAGTAAAATGAAACCGATGAATTATTTTACACTGTATAAGTCCATGTTTGGCGCAAATAGATGATTTATGGACTTTTTTCAGAGCTGTATCCCACAGCTCCTCTGGAATTTCCATCCCCAATTCAGCTTCCCAGCGCGACTTAATAGAAGTTAAAGGGGCTAAGCACAAAGAGTGGATTTGCTTATACATAAGAGAAATGTGTCCCCTTGTCGAAGGTAGTGGTTTGATAAACATGTCCAACAATGTTTCCTCTGGCAGTACAGGAAACTGTGGGAATGTACTTTTAGCAAAACTAAACTAAACTATCATGTTATTGATATATAAATCCTTAAATGTTTTAATAACCAAATTGGACCAAATATTAAGTTAATTGTTGAAATGTTGCAAATGTGTTATTGATATATAAATCCTTAAATGTTTTAATACCCAAATTGGACCAAATATTAAATGCGCCATCTACTAATGATGGGTGAAAAAATGGATTTTCAGCGATCGGTGCAAAGATAGAGGGCGATTTTATATGAAAGTGACGCTTAAGTTGGTTCCATATTCTCAAGGTACTTTTAACTAAGACATTCTAAGTGTAAGATGAGTAAGATGTGTTGCTCAGTGAACAAATGAAAGCGCCAAGTGAAGCCGGTTTGACTGAGTTAGCCTCCATCTGAAGCCAGGCTGGGGATGCAGAACAAGGACTATGCTGCAACCAGCATTGTATAACTCTAAGGTTGGCCGCCCAAAAGTAGAATTTGAAGTTCGGTAATGCCATACCCCCAAGCTCCTTAGGTCTTTGTAAAAGTTGCTTACGCAACCTTGGTGTTTTTCTGTTCCAAATAAACTCTGAAATAAGGGAGTCCAATTTATGAAAAAAACTCTGGGGTAAAAAAGGTGGTAGACACTGAAATAAGTAAAGAAATTTAGGAAGGACATTCATTTTAATGGAATTAATTCGTGCAGCTAGGGACAAATTTAATATAGACCATCGAGTCAAATCCTTTTTTAATTGTGCTAAAACTGGAGTGAAATTTGCTTTGTAAAGATTTCTGACATCGTCTGTCACCTGAATTCCTAAATACTGTAAACTATGGTTAGCCAATTTAAATGGAGTATTACATGAGTATTCACAAGCCACATTATTTAGGGGGAGAATTTCATTTTAGATTTAATTTATAACCTGATATAAAGGCAAATGATTCAAGTATTCCCAAAGCCGCTGGTATGGATGTTTGTAGGTTAGAGAGAAATAAAAGTAAATCATCTGCGTATAATGACACCTTTTGTTCCAGACCATTCCTCATTATTCCCTGAACCTGGGGGTCACCACAAAGAGCTAGTGATAAGGGCTCGATGGCCAAAGCAAACAGCAGAGGGCTTAAAGGGCAGCCCTGCCTAGCAGAGCGAGAAAGAGGGAAAAAATCAGACTGAACATTATTGGTCCTCACAGCCGCTAACGGTAAAGCGTACAGCAGTTTAACCCATTTAACGAATTTTCCTCCAAAGCCAAATTTTTCCAAGACGTAAAAAAGATATTTCCATTCCACCCGGTCAAAAGCTTTCTCTGCATCCAGGGATATTATGGCTTCTATTGAACCAGAGTCTGGGGGGCTATATATTACATCAAGCAGACGACGTGTATTGAAGAAAAGATGTCTGTTTTTAATGAAGCCAGTCTGATTAGAAGATATGATTGCAGGTAATATTGTCTCTAATCGGAGGGCGAGAGTCTTCGATAAAAGTTTGTAATCTGCATTCAATAGGCTAATGAAGAGCAATTGAGAGGATCCTTTCCTTTCTTTAATATAAATGATATTATAGCCTGATTAAGAGTTGTGGGTAGGTTTCCTAATTCAAATGACTCGTTAAACATGTTTAATAGTAATGGGGCCAATTTATCAAAAAACTTTGCATAAAATTCAATAGGATACCCATCTGGACCTGGGCTTTTACCAGTTTGCATGAATTTAACAGCTTGTGAAAGCTCTAATATTGTGATTGGTTCATCTAATTTCTTAATTGAGTCCTGATCCAGCAGAGGAATTTCCATTTTTTTTTTATCAAGAAATTATTAAGATCATTAACATCTGCCTCTACATCAGATGTATATAGTGTGCTATAATATTGTCTAAATTCGTTATTTATCCTAATAGGGTCTGATGTGATTCCTGATGACGTTTGAATTTGATAAGAAGTGTCAGCACATCTTAATTGATGGGCCAAGATTTTACTGGCCTTGTCGCCAAATTCAAAATAGTTCGATCTTGATTTTAGTAGTAACTCTGCTGCCCTATCTGAGGTCAAGATATCAAACTCTGCCTGCAAGACAAGCCGATGTTTATAGAGGTCCACAGAAGGGGACAGTGCATATTGATGGTCCGTTTGAGCAATATCCCTCATTAAGTCATTAATTTTCTTTTCCTTATTTTTTTTCTGATGCTGTGTGTAAGAAATTATAACCCCCCTTATATACACTTTAAGTGTTTCCCACAAAATAGATGCAGAGATTCCGGGGGTATCGTTAACACTAAGAAAAAAATCAATCTGATTAGAAATGTAATTTATAAAATCATCATTAGAAAGTAACAATGAGTCATGGATTCCGACTGTTACTTTTCTCTGTAAATGTGATATTCATTAAGACAGGGGCATGATCTGAAACAAGAATAGCATCATAAGAACAGGAATTTACATTGTGTATAATTCTATTGTCCACTAAAAAATAGTCAATCCTAGTAAAAGTATGATGTAAATGTGAGAAGAAAGAATATACCCTAGCTTTAAGATTGCAGAAACGCCATGAATCTGAGAGTGCGAGGTCCTTCATAAATGTCTTAATCAGTGTGGCTGATTTGGACTCTGTGGCAGGCTTATTGGAGGAGCGGTCGGGAGTTGGGTCAAGACAACAATTAAGATCTCCGCCCAAAATGAGAGCATATGTGGACATGTCAGGGATGTTTGAAAAAAGCTGCCTGAAAAAATCGTCATGGTCCCAATTTGGTGCATAAACATTTACTAAATGTACAGGTGTCTCATATAGTTTGCCAGTAAGTATAATGTACCGTCCATTTGAATCTGAGATTACATTTGAGCAAATAAACGGAACTGATTTGTGAAATAAAATTGCCACTCCCCTTGCCTTACCAGAAAAAGAAGAACAATAAGACTGACCAACCCATCTAGCTTTAAGTTTGGACCCTTCGGAACTATCCAAATGTGTCTCCTGAAGAAAGACCACCTGAGCACCTAGATGTGATAAGTGCTGGAACACTTTAGTACGCTTCTTTGGAGAATCAAGGCCTTTACAGTTCCAGCTTATAAATGTAATATCCCCCTCCCACCCCGTGATGAGAGTGTGTTATGGAGTGCATTCTGATAAAAAAAGTAAGTGATATGATAAATAGAAAACATTTTGTGAAGATTCCAAGGTATTAGTAATTGAATTCGAATGACCGGTCTAACAGAAAAGAAAACAAATGCAAAACACTAAAAATACAAAAAATCAGGAAAGTAATTAACTTAAAATTCTCCACCCCCATTTTAACAAACATCTCCCCAAATGAGATGTGTAAAGTAAATCTTCCCAACAACCCTAGCACAAACCACTCCATAGCAATTTCTTAAACCTGAAACGCTATATGAGAGAAAACGAATAGTAAAATAGTTAAAAAAAAAAAAAAAGGGGGGGGGGGCGCAGCTTCGAATAACAATCAGGTTTGATGAATTTACAGTATAGTTGGTTTTCTCCATGGCTTCTGACTTGTGGTGTTCTCATTTGTAAGTCGCTTTGGATAAAAGCGTCTGCTAAATGACTAAATGTAAATGTAAAGTTATTAACACAACATTAACAACAAGGTAATAACAACTGTCGGAACGCGAAACCCACAACACTACTGCACACATATAAGTGTTTTATATATTAGGAAACAATGGAAGGAAAAAAAGAAATTTAAGTCTCGCAAAAGAAGTAGACACTTCTCTACTCTAATTGCAACTGCTTGCAAAGCTTGTCAGTAAAGTCCGCGGCTTCCTTTACGTCCTCGAATCTGTGTTGTTTCCCATCAGGGAGGGTGATTCGTAGAGTAGCCGGGTAGAGCAGGCCAAACTTGACATCTGAGCAGGATCGTAACCGACGTTTGACATCACCGAAGGCCGCTCGTCTGCGTGCAACGGATGAAGTGTAGTCCGGGAAAATAAAAATTTTCTTGTCACCATAATACAGTGGCGAAGATTTTCCGGCTCGTTCCAAGATCTGGTTTCGGGTTTGAAAAAAGTGCACCCTTGTGATAACGGGTCTTGGAAGTTCACCTTCTTTCGGCCTTTCACGAAGCGATCTGTGTGCACGGTCCAACATCGGCCTCTCCTCCATCTTGAGCACGTCTTGTAGCAGCCCTGCAACAAAATCCGTAACCTGAGTGCCCTCCGCTCCTTCAGGGATCCCAATTATCCGCAGATTATTTCTTCTGGATCGGGCCTCGAGGTCCTCACACCTGTCCTCCAGACGTTGGCATTGGGTGGTGAGCTTACCAACAGCGGTTTGTAATTCAGTGAGTTGTGCACTGTTATCTTCAGCGCAGCGCTCCAATTCCCGCAGCGTTTCATCATGCGACTCGAGTTTTTGTTGCAAAGGGTTAATTAGGTTGGAAAGTTCCAGTTTCACAGCCGCAATTTCCGAACGCAAAACTGAAGTAAACGTATTCAGCTTGCCACAAATTTCCGACTTAAGCGTGTCCATCATCGTTTGTAACACCGAAGTGCTAATCACACTTTCAGGAGAGTGGACCTCACCCTCGGGCGCGGCGGCAGCTGAAGGAACGGCAGACTTACGGCCTAACTTAGATGATTCCATCTTACTGCGGGTAGATGACATTTTCCTCCTCAGAAAAGTCTTTAAAAGAGACGCAGTGTGTGTAGGACGCGCTCGAGAGCCGTTTCAGGATAAACGAATTATGTTTTAGTAAATTAATGAAATTAGTTCGTTTTCTCTTAGAGCAGCGGAGAAGCACGTCTACATCCTATGCACGTAACAGCGCCCCCCTCCATTCTTGCCACTTTTATGTCATTTTCTTTGTGTTTGTTTAAATTAAATATTTTGTTTCATCCTGCGGTCTTGTGCCCGTCACAGCCACCCATAGGCAGGCATTTTGTTATTTTAATCTGTGCATGACACACTCTAGGTTGTCCTGAATGCTACTTCTCTTCTACATTTTTTTACTGTTTTAATTTTATTATGTTCAATTTGGTGTGCCCAGCGATGGATTGGCGACCTGTCCTGGGTCTATCTGCCCAGCGCCCGAGACGTTCTCCCCTGGATGGGCATGGGGAACCCCACCGCGACCCTAATATAGGATAAAGCGGGAGATAATGAATGAATGAATGAATGAATGTTCAATTTGGTCTGGTGTAGTATGTGGCAAGGACCTAAATGAAAAATTGTGAGTTCTTAGTGTCCCTTCAAGGTCCAAAATATTTTATGGAATATTAAGGACAGGCTATTTGTGTGGTGCTTTAGAATGTTCAGAACTCTTCCTCCTGTAACAGAAATATTAAGGCACTACCCTGTATGTGACCGCAATATTAATATACCAATCTACGTATAGCCAAAATATAAGGCCACCAACAAGCATGTGTTCAAAATATTCGGCTTTCAAAATTTGTTCAAAATATTACACCAACCCAGTAATAATAGAAAATGGGAAAAAATATGTTTGTGTAGTAGAAACATAATTAATGTGGTGAATTAATCTTACAATTAAATACATTTGTTGAGATTTGAGTGTTAGACTGCTAGACTTTTCAGACTTATTAAAAGTATTTAAACCACAACTCTATAAACAATAATAGAATAGTATTTTGTGTGTGCAGGTCATTTCGAATGCTCAGTACTCACACAGAAAAAAGAGGTGCTTGTCCTTTTATATTAGCACCATACATATGTGTGGCTATACTATATGTGGCCAAAATATTGGGATAACAATTGTGTGATCAAAGGTATTGGGATGGCAACATATGCCAAACGTACTGGAGCCCCAAATTACATGTGGTAAAATATTAGTACACAAACCCAATATATATTTGGATGAACTCCACGTCCGATCTGATCTGGTATAGTGTGCTAAGATATAGCTTTCACATTATACTGTTATAATTTAGGTTTTATTTTTCCCCACTGTTGAACAATAAGAAAATATTAAATATAATTAATTAAATTAAATATAAAAGACACTAAATTTGTTAGGGTTTTTCAGCTGGAATAGTTATTTTCTCTTTGGTGTGCTGATAGGATCTTAAGAGGACTCAAAATGATATCATCCTCTTTTTGTTAATTGGGAAAAACAATTAGTTTGTGGCATTACCATCTTGTACATTTAGTCATTTAGCAGATGTTTTTATCTAAAGCAACTTACAACCAGCTACACTGTAGAATTATCAAGCCTGATCATTATCCTATACAACAACCCCCTCTTTTTTATATAATGTGTTTGTGAAAGATGTTGTTGTGCAATTGCTTTGTGCAATTGAGTTGTTGCACAAAGATACCAAGTGTTATGGTCGTAAGACCGGGCGAGGAGGATTCGCTACTTGGAGTGACGAGCACAGACGTGTGTACAGTCTCAAAACGGTTTATTTCTCCAACAATAAACGTGGCGAAGACAACATACAACGCAGGATGGGTAAACACAGGGCGAGCGGTGATGACGTAGGCGGGAAGGCGTACAAACGATCCAGGAGACTTTAGTGGAGTGCACTCGACGAAGTGAAGACAGCGGGGAACCCAGGAGCGCTCCTCCGGGCCGTACCCCTTCCAGTCCACCAGGAACTGGATTCCCCGGCCACAGCGTCGGGAGTCCAGCAGGCGGTGGACGGTATAGGCGGGTTGTCCATCAATCAGGCGGGGGGCTGGGGCTTGGCGGGGTGGGGGGTTGAGCGGGGAGTGAACAACGGGCTTGATCAGGGAGACATGGAAGGTGGGGTGGACACGCATGGACCGGGGGAGGTGGAGGTGGACTGCTGCAGGGCCGATGAAACGCGGGCTCAGTTTGCGCGACTCTGTCTTCAGGGGTATGTTCTTTGTGGAGAGCCAGACGAGTTGCCCCACTCTGTAACTGGGGGCCAGGCGGCGTCTACGGTTGGCGGTGGCGACAGACGTTTCCTGGGCTTGGTGGAGCGCCAGCAGGGTGTTCTTCCAGGTCCGGCGGCAACGGCGGATGTGCTGGCTGACAGATGGGACGCAGATTTCGGCGTGGTCCTCCGGAAACAGGGGGGGTTGGTACCCCAGCGCGACCTCAAACGGGGACTTCCCGGTGGCGGAGCTGCGTGCGGTGTTGATGGCGTATTCTGCCCAAGCCAGGTTCTCGCTCCAACGCTCAGGGTGCTGGGCAGAAATGCAGCGCAGGGTGGTCTCCACCACTTGGTTAGCCTTCTCTGCTTGCCCGTTGGACTGGGGGTGGCCACCAGATGATAATGAGAGCTCCGTGCCGAAGAAACTGTGGAAGGCTCTCCATACCTGGGAAATGAATTGGGGTCCCCGGTCCGAGACGATGTCCGTGGGTATGCCGAATAACCGGAAGACTTGTTCGAAGCATAACTTGGCGGTTTCTAAGGCAGAGGGAAGCTTGAACAGAGCGATCAATCGTACAGAATTCGAAAAGCGGTCTATTATAGTTAATATGACAGTATTACCCTTGGAGTTCAGTAGTCCTGTGACAAAGTCCAGTGCTATATGGGACCAGGGACGCCCAGGTATGGAGAGCGGTTGAAGTAGACCAGCGGGGGGCTGATGTGACGCCTTGTTGCGGGCGCAGGTGGTGCATGCAGCGACAAACTGCCTGACATCAGCTGCCAAAGAGGGCCACCAGAACCGACGCCTGATGAGATCCTCGGTGCGCGCTCCTCCTGGGTGACATGCCCAGCGGGACTCGTGGCCCCACTTGAGCACTGCAGTGCGGGCGGCAGCGGGCGTTCTTTCTCTCGGATGGTTAGCACCGCGGGTAGGCTGAGTCGCTGTGCTTGGGGTTTTAGTGTGGGACTTGACAGGACCCCAAGTTCTACTGCCGAGTCTGGTCTTTTAGGACGTACCGGGCAGTCTCGTAGCTGGTGGTTCCCTCCACCACAGTAGAAACACAGCCCCTGGTCTTTACGGCGGCTACGGACTTCAGGAGCCAGCCTGGTGCGTCCCAGCTGCATCAGCTCGGCCCCTTCGAACTGCTCGGACTGGGGGGTGCCCCTAGGAGACGCTGGTGAGGTCCGAGGCAAAGCGGTGGTACAGACCTGGTCCCGGGCTTGGCGTTCTCGGCGACGCAGGCTCATACGTCCGTCGACGCGTATGGCGAGGTTTATTAGTTCCTGGAGCGCCTCAGGTCGGTCGCGAGTTCGTCCCGTATACGTTCATTCAGCACGTGGCGGAACACGCCGCGGAGCGAGCGCTCACACCATCCCGACTCCGCGGCGAGGGTCTGAAACTCAACGGCGAACTCCGCCACAGAACGAGCCCCCTGACGTACCAAGAGCAGGCGAGTCTCTATATCCTCGGAGTAGTCAGGGCGATCAAACACAGAACGAAACCTCTCCAGGAACGAAGCATAGGATGACCCCAGCGGAGATACTAACCCCTGTGCCGCCTCTGCCCAGCTGAGCGCGCGTCCACGTAGAAATCCGATTACAAAGGCGATCTTGTGGGCGTCCGTAGGGAAACACGTGGGGCGGATGCTGCAGTACAGCTGGTATTGGAAGAGGAATCCACGACAACGTTGCAGATCCCCTCCATAGGGTTCCGGGAGAACGGCAGTCCCGTCGGAACGTGAAGGAACCGCAGGCGGCGGGTTAGGTACCTAGCTCGATGGTGAGGTCACTGGGGCGGAAGCTGCGGGCAGCGCGGCGAGCGCAGTCTGCAGCTGTAGGGATAATTGGCTCACCAGATCAGCTAATCCCTCCTGGCGACTGTACAGCATATCGAGCCGTGGGTCATGCTGTTGTCCGGCTGGTGGTGGTTGTGCCGGCTCCGCTCCGGCAGCGCGTCGCTCCGAGGAATCCATGTGGCCAGTTTGTAATGTTACGGTCGTAAGACCGGGCGAGGAGGATTCGCTACTCGGAGTGACGAGCACAGACGTGTGTACAGTCTCAAAACGGTTTATTTCTCCAACAATAAACGTGGCGAAGACAACATACAACGCAGGATGGGTAAACACAGGGCGAGCGGTGATGACGTAGGCGGGAAGGCATACAAACGATCCAGGAGACTTTAGTGGAGTGCACTCGACGAAGTGAAGACAGCGGGGGCGAACTGCACACACAAAAACAGAGACAGCAAACGGGCGAGGTAACAGAGAATCACAAGGGCTGGTAGTGTCTAGGCTTGGCAAGGGCGTGGCACAAGACAAACTGACGGTGACGGTAGGGCGTGCAGGGTATATATAACAAAACCGTGATAATTCCCAGGTGCGCGTTATTACGGGGGCGTGAACACAGAACCAACCCACACCGCATGACCAAAACAAACCAACCCACACCACGTGACCAAAACAACCGTGTCACCAAGGACAATGTTGAGAAATGAGTATAGGAGTGACATAACTTTGGTTGGGCTGCTTGAACACAACTCAGGCTGCAGAGTTTTGTATCAGTTTTAGAGTCCTGATTTTGCAAACTGGGAGAGTATTTAAGTATTTAACATGAAGGACTCCAACTGATGCTGGGAGCATATAAAACCTCACCAGTCCAAAAGCTTCTATGTGGAAGTAAATGGATCACCTCTACACATCCAGAGACCACAAACAAGCCTACAGTACACCATCTAAAAACCAAGGGAGTAAAGAAAACCTGGCTCACCAATCCCTCTATAACAATAGTATCAGCACCTATATGAGTCCAAAGGACTCCACATCAAACCCTTCCTAGAAACCCTAAACATTCGATAACACCCACTAAATATCCATCCATCCATCATCTTCCGCTTTATCCTCTACTAGGGTCGTGGGGGTGTTCCTCATGCCCATACAGGGGAGAACGTTTCGGGCACTGGGCAGATACACCAGGACAGGGTGCCAAACTATCGCTGGGTACACACACAAACACACCCTATATGTGGTAATTTGGAGAATTTAATTAACCTTGATCCTTGTTTTTGGACTGTGGGAGGAATCCAGAGAACCCAGAGGAAACCCACGCAGACACGGGGAGAACATGGAAAATCCACCCAGATTTGGAATCGAACCGGGAATCCCTAGCGCTGAAAGGCGAACATACTAAACACACTTTTTTGGCCTGAGATCTACTTTTCCATTCGACAGGTCATCGAGATTTACCGGGGTCAATCTCTATTTTTTAGGCTTTTATATTGAAACCTGTTTACACACATGATGTTAGTATTGTCGAATCTGTTAGAATTACTATTCTATTAAAAACATTCCAGCAAATATCATGGAGAAAACCTGATTTTAGTACACCCAAACACACTGTTTTACATTTGTGCTGTATACTATCACTGTAACCCACATTTACACAAACAGAACATTCATCCATCCATTATCTTCCGCTTTATCCTCTATTAGGGTCACGGGGGGTTCCCCATGCCCATCCAAGGGAGAACACTTCAGTCGCTGGGCAGATACACCCAGGACAGGGCGCCAATCTATCACTGGGCACACACACACACTCTATATGGGGCAAATTGGAGAATTCAGTTGACCTTGATCCATGTTTTTGTACTGTGGGAAGAAACCAGAGAACCCGGAGGAAAGCCACGTGGACACGGGGAGAACATGGAAACTCTACCCAGATAGGGGTTTGAACTGACTGGGAATCCCTAGCGCAGAGAGCGGAACATGCTAACCACTAAGCCAAACAGCCCCCAAACAGAACATGAACATTAATAAAAGCAAATGCATTTTGAGTTTGACATTGTAAAAAAAAAATTCACCCCCCCCCCCCCACTCTAAATGAAAGTGGAACATTTTAGTTCTTTTTGAGACTCACTCGTCATTTGCATACTGCTCCAACAGATCCACAGATGACGCTATTGCACTGACCATTCACACCGCCCTTACACACTTGGATAAAAAGAACACTTATGTGAAAATGCTGTTCATAGATTACAGTTCAGCATTTAACACCATCATTCCTGCCAATCTCATCTCTAAACTCACAGATTTGGGTCTCAACACACATCTAAGCAACTGAAATTCCTGACAAGCAGACCCTAGATGGTGAGAATAGGTAACAGTCTCTCCTCCACACTGACTCTGTGTGTAATGAAAGGTGGAGGAGGGAAGTGTCATTGTTTGGGGAATGGTTTTACACATCCTACTGATTGGTAACTGATGTAACTTTTGTAAATTTTGTAATATTTCTCTGTGCTTTAGTAATTGCTGTTCTCTAATTATGATTGTCACATTTTTTTTGCAACATCAAGGTTCGTGTTAAATTAGTTTGGTTATTTTGTAAAACACTGTTCTTGTGGCATGGTGTACCCCTTACAAAAATCATGGGTCTTTCTGTAGAACTGTAACACAAAGATACCAGCAAGTCTCAAGGATTCAAGGATTTTTTTATTGTCACATCACCTAGTACTGGGTTACTGGTGAGTGAAAAACTTATGAGCAAGTACCCACAACTGTGCAAAAAGCAATATCTACAAGTAAAGGAAAAAATATACAATAAATTTACAATATAAAAATTAAAATATAAAATATAAGAAAGGTATGGAGATATAGATAAAGTGAGAATCGGAGAGGGTGTATGTAAGAGTCTGTGGGTGCTGTGAGTAAAAAAGCAAGGTACAGTGTATATGTAAGGTGGCAATTGTCCGAGTATGGGTAGTACACAGTTCTGCTGGCCGTTCATTACTCTGGTTGCCTGTGGGAAGAAGCTGTCTCTAAACTGGCTGGTTCTGGTCTTTATGCTTCTGAGCCTCTTTCCACAGCAGTGGCTAGGGTGAGTGGGGGTCCTTAATGATGCCACTAGATTTTCTCAGATAGCGGTTTTTATGTAGGTCCTGAAGGTTTGGGAGCTGAACCATTCTGCATCTGTGTGTATGTTGATGTGTATGTCGTACATAGCCCTCATAGAGAGCTTTAAATAAAGTAGTTGCGAGAAAGAACTCTTAAAATCGCAGAAACCATAAGCAGTTACAGAAACATTTTTAATTCAGTTGTTTCCAAAGCACTTCTATCTAAGGAGTGTTTCAATAATTTTTGTCCAATCATACCAACACATTTGTAATCACAAAAAATGCATAAATTTACCCAATGACATAAAGTTATATTCAATCATTTAGCAGACTGTTTTATCAAAAGTGACTTATAAACGAGAGAACAACACAAGTCAGCATTTAACAACAGGTTAATTAGACCCCTACTTCATAACTCTCAGGGGGCATAGTCCACTGTTAGGCAAATGATAAAACCCAACCACACATATACAAACCTTTGCACTTAACAATTTATGCACAATTTCCCCGACAGCGCTTCCTGTAAAAAAAAAAAAAAAAAAAAAAAAAAAAAAAGATAAAACAAGTAATGAATTAATTTACAAAAGCTCCTAAAATGTGTTTTAAAAGAAATGCATTTATTGCTGATTTTGTTCAGGAACTGCGCTACCGGAATAAACACACACTCTGTGCTTATTGACAGATATTCAACACTTATTTTAACACTGCTCTTTCTTACAAAGAAAAAAAAAGGGGACGGGGGGCACAGCATCATATAACAATCAGGTTTGATGAATTTACAGTATAGTTGGTTTTCTCCATAAATTCTGACTTGTAATGTTCTCATTTGTAAGTCGCTTTGGATAAAAGCGTCTGCTAAATGACTAAATGTAAATGTATGTAAATGTACAAATGAAATATATATTTTTTGTAAATACTTATAATGAATCATTACTAACTAGAAAACAAACTACAATCATTATATTTTATCAAATGTCTAACATCAACCAAACTGTGATTTCAATGCAGAGAAAATAAACCACTGTTCCTGCGTTGAGAATGATTTTCTCAGCACATTCACAAAGCAAACACAGCTTTTTATAAGTTTAAATAACAGATTTTACAAGTTTTCTGTACTTTTAATTAAAAGCATACATTTTTAAAAGTTAAACTAAATTTATTAGAAATATGCCCCCAATTTACTATTTTGTGTAGCAATAACTAACTATTAAGTTAGATTGTAAAATTTTTATTATTATTTTTTTTAAGTGTAATATGTGGTTTTAAAGATTTTGGGACATAGGAGCAAAATGCAATCAACTAACCTGTCTGTAATAGCAAAGGCTACATCTAATAATACATCTGTAATAGCAAAGGCTAAAAGGGTCACTAAAGTCATTTAGGTTTGGTCAGGACATTTATTAAAAACTAGACCAAAAAAAAAAAACAAGAACTATTTGTTTTATCCCTTGCCATCAGTTCGATTGGTAAAAGAAAACTAAACATTATAACACTGCAATTTGTGCTTTCAGATGAATATTCTGGTGGACACAGGGAGCAGTAACTTTGCTGTTGCTGCTGCACAGCATCCTTACATATCTACGTTCTTCAACAGAGCACTGTAAGTTCATAACACACTCTTACCACTTGGATTAATTTTTTTGTTTGAAAATTTGGTGATTTGTAAGAACCTATTTAAGCTTCACTACACAAAAACTATCATCCATAGAAGTAAAGCAAGCAAAAAAAAATTTTTGCAGTTAAGGCAATGGCATGGCGTCAATGAACTGCTGAACTCAATGAACTGCTCTTCTCGGCCGGTCTGCTGTTTCAATAGACAGACAGAGTAGAAGCTCACGCATGAATGTGTTTTCATTTTTTAGTTTGTTTTTTGGTCTGACAATTTCAAATCAAATTTCAAAATCATACTTCTGAGCAATCTCTGCTTTTCTCAGAGATGTCCTTGAAATCTTTTGTGGATGCTACAATGCTACTTAATCAAAAAAATAATATAACTACTGTAAAGTTACTTGATTCAGAATTCAGCTACACTCCTTCCAAACTACAGGAAAATGTCATTAAACTAATAACTTTACTACATTTAGTGGCACTAACGCCTATCAAGGTAAAACAAGCCAAGCTTAAACAGCCTGGCTTACTAAGTTTTGTGAAACAGCCACTCCTGACCTTGCAGTTGGATAAATGTGTTTCAAATAACTGTGCAATTAAATAACTTTGACTTAAAACATTGTGCTCTGGACTTAATGCAAAAATACCTCTCAGACACTTATGCAGTGTACTAAATGAATAAAGCAAATTCCTTTGAAAAAAGAATTTAATAATAAGTAATGCACACACCACTATAACAGAAGTTGTTCATTCATTCATTCATTATCTCCCGCTTTATCCCCTAGTAGGGTCGCGGTGGGGTTCCCCATGCCCATCCAGGGGAGAACGTTTCGGGCGCTGGGCAGATACACCCGGGACAGGGCGCCAATCCATCGCTGGGCAGACACACACACACTCACACAGACACTCTCTATATGGGGCAATTTGGAGAATTCAATTGACTTGATCCATGTTTTTGGACTGTGGGAGGAAACCGGAGAACCCGGAGAAAACCCACGCGGACACGGGGAGAACATGGAAACTCCACCCAGATTGGGATTCAAACCGGGAATCCCTAGCGCTGAGAGGCGAACGTGCTAACCACTAAGCCATCGTGCCGCCCCCAGAAGTTGTTGAACTCTCTAAATATTTTCTTGTTTGATGATTTAAACTTGTACTTGTGAACAAGTGGTACAATTTTGTTGCTTAAAATTTATAAATAATCTGCCCCCCAGATCCAATACGTATCGCTCAAGTGGCAGGTCTGTGGCAGTCAGATATACACAGGGTGATTGGGAAGGGGAACTAGGAATAGACCTTCTCATAATTCCTCAAGGTCCTAATGGCACTGTTACTGTCAACATTGCTGCAATTCTAACATCTGACAGCTTCTTTCTCCCTGGAATCAACTGGCAAGGCATTATAGGATTGGCATATCCAATGTTGGCTCAGGTAAGAGTATTATTATTGTCGTTTCAGTGTTGTGTCATTTGAAATATGTATATCTGTTTCTCTCTGTTTATGTCAATGTTGTTTCAAGGAGTGGCCTATGGGGAATGGTCTTGGAGGACCAGACTAAATACCCAATACCTATATACCTACCTAGCATTTAAGACAGGGATGGGCAGTTAATTTTCCTATGGGGGCACATGACAAATTGGAATGGTTTTGAGTGCCAGATTAATATACTCAGTTCTACCCTATACCTATATACAGTAGTATCTAAGGTATACTGTACTTTAAGAGCCATAATACATAAATCAGATTTAAAAATTTATGTGAACAAAATAAATCATAATTTTATGTGTGATCATTTTAATACAATTGAAATTATAAAAAAAAGAAAGAGAAAAAGTATTGATTTGTGTTTTACAGCTTTACGGCTGAAAGAAACTGAAATATCTGTTGATGTAGTTTCTGTACAGCTCCGTCTTTTCAGCAGATACAAACAGATGACTGTTTTGTATTCTTTGAAAACCGCAACCTTTTTCTTACATTTGTTGTCATATGAGACATACAGATAATAATTGGATTTCTGTATAAATATTTTGATGTTCACTTCTTATTAATCACTCGGCTTCCGCTGTCCACTGTATTTTTTTTTTCTTTGGTTCGCTCATTTTTACAAAAGAGCACAAAAGGCAAAGCAAAGAAGTAAGTGGTGCATAAACACCTTACTGGCGAAGCACGCCATCTATTGGGGAAATGCAGATATAACAGGGAATAGGAACGCAAGTAAGGCATAATAATGTAATATTTTGATAATATAGTTTGGAAGATTGGCCTACTGGAATGGAAGGTCTTACGGCTGCATCTGGCCCACGGGCCGTAGTTTGCCCACCCCTTATGATCTTACGTTTCAATTATTAAAACACAACATTATATGATGTGTACAGAATTGAACAAAGAGCCCGCGTTAGTCTCTCCTGCACCTGTGCCCGCGTTAGTCTCTCTGGTCCCTGAGCCCGCATTAGTCTCTCCTGTACCTGAGCCCGCGTTAGTCTCTCCTGTACCTGAGCCCGCGTTAGTCTCTCCTGTACCAGAGTCCGCGTTGTGCTCTCCAGCCCCAGAGTCCGCGTTGTGCGCTCCGGCACCTGGGTTCCGCTAGCCCCGCCATTAGCTGTTTCCCCTGCTGCAGCAATCGGCTACATTAGCTTGGCGCTAGCCCCGCCATTTAGTTTGCTGTAGTTTCTCGCTCTCCAGAGGTTGGAGCGATGAGGGGAATTGACTGGGTTCCGGAGTATGGGGAGATCATGCTCCTTCTTTCGGCTCCGATCGAGCTCTCGGCACCCTGCGACGGGTTGGCTTTGAAGTCACTTCCGTACATTATCGGCTGTCGCAGGGTGTTTGAATTGGTGACCAGTCGGGAGCTGTCGGACCGAGAGAGGGTGCAGTTCTACCTCTCCCGATTCCTGGGACCTGCGCTGAGGAGGGCCTAGTGGCCACCGGGGACGACTGTCTCACTCTCAGACGGCATTCCTGGGCAGGTTCGCCCCGGGTCCAGATGCCCGCTCTGTCAGCGAGCACCTGGACGCTGTGAAAAGACAGCTTCACCGCGTGCGGGTCAGTAATCCGCCCTGCGAGTTCTTTTCTAATCCGCCTCGCAGACGCCGGACCAGTGTTCCGCCCTGCGAGTTGCCCCGTACTGTCAGCGTGCCGCTGCGCGAGCCGCTCGGCTCCACCGGCCATCCGCTCCGCGAGTGGTTCTACGCCACCGGTAATCCGCCGAGTGCCGCCAGCGGGCCGGACCAGTGATCCACCGAGCAAGCCCTACGTGCAGTTAGCGAGCACCAGGGCGTGGGAAACGAGCAGCTGCGCAGTGTGCAGATTGGGACTTTGTCCTGCTTCCCACTGCGCGCCGATCGCGAGCCACCGCGGGCAGTCAGCGAGCCACCGCACGCCGTCTGCGAGCCGCTCCGCCCGGGTATTGAGCCGCTAGCGCCGCTAGCGCGTTTCCCCACTCGCCGTCTGCGATCCACCACTCACCACCAGCGCTCCGCCGCTAGTTGTCAGCGTGCCGCTCCGCAGGCCGTCCCGCTCCGCCGGTAATCCGTCCCGTAGGCCGCCGCGCGCCGTCAGCGATCCGCCGCTTCCCACGAGCGTTTCCCTGCTCGCCGTCTGCGATCCGTTGCTCACAGCCAGTGTTCCGCCGCTAGCCATCAGTATGCTGCTCCACGAGCCGTCCCGCTCCGCCGGTAATCCGTCCCGGGATTCGCCGCGCGCCACGAGCGTTCCGCCGCTCTCCGTTGGTGATCTGCTGTGCCCCGCAAGCAAACCGTGCCGCGTGGTCAGCATACAGCTCTATGCTGAGCGCTTTTCATCCCGCCCAGCGCCACCAGCGGTCCGCCCCCTGATCCGTGCCGTGCCGCCAGAGATCCACGCCGCACCACCTGCACGTCTTGCATGGTTCAGGGCATCGAGTCAGGCTACGGGTTCTGGTCTGTGTCGGTCGTGTCCCATCCCGAGCCGCCCGTGTTCTGTTCGGGTTGCCCCTGCGGTCACGTGTACCCCGGTTGCCCCTGCGGTCGTGTGTACCCCGGTTGCCCCTGCGGTTGCGTTCCCGTCCACAGCAGAGCCCGCTGTGGTCCCTCCAGCGCCTGAGTCCACGTTAACCACTCCAACACCTGAGTTCGCGTTAGTCTCACCAGCACCTGAGCCCGCGTTAGTCTCTCCAGCACCTGAGCCCGCGTTAGTCTCTTCTGGTCCCTGAGCCCGCGTTAGTCTCTCCTGTACCTGAGCCCACGTTAGTCTCTCCTGTACCTGAGCCCGCGTTAGTCTCTCCTGTACCAGAGTCCGCGTGGTGCTCTCCAGCACCAGAGTCTGCATTGTGCTCTCCAGCACCAGAGTCTGCATTGTGAGCTCCGACGCCTGGGTCTGCGTTGTGCTCTCTCGCACCTGCGTCCACGGGGGTCCCTCCGGCATCTGGGCCCGCGGGTGTCACCCTTAGAGGGTCTCTCAAAGGGTCACGTTGTCCCCGTATCCTCAAAGGGTCACGTCGCCTCCACGCTCTCAAAGGGTTAAGGCGCCCCCATATCCTCAAGGGGTCACGTCGCCCTCGCGCTCACAAAGGGTCACGGCGTCCCCGCATCCTCAAGGGATCACGTTGCCCTAACGCCCTCAGAAGGCCACGCCGCCCTCGTGCCCTCAAAAGGCCGCATCGATTCCGCGAGCTCATAATACCCCGTCGCTTTAGCGCCCTCAGAAGGCCACGTCGCCCTCGTGCCCTCAAAGGGGCCTCGCCAACTTCTCAGAGGTCATGGAGCTGATTATGGGCAGAGAATTGATATAAGATGCTTTAAAAACAAATGAAAGTAATTTAAACTGGATCCTGTAGTGAACAGGAAGCCAGTGAAGAGAAGCTAAAACCAGGGTGATATGGTCCTGCTTCTTTGTGTCAGTCAACATTCTAGCTGCTGCATTTTGTACCAGCTGCAAACGAGCCAATGATGTTTTATTTATCCCTAAGTAAAGTGCATTACAATAATCTAAGCAGGCAGAGATTTCTCCAACCTGGAAAAAACTGGTCCTAACAACAGCATTTATTTGTTTATCAAAGCTGACGTCTGGATTGAAAAGAACACCAAGATTTTTAACATTCAACTAATTCAAAACTCATAAAATCATATTTGCATAAGTATTCACAGCCTTTGCTTAATACTTTGTAGAACCACCTTTGGCAGCAACTACAGCCTCAAAACTTTTTGAATATGATGCCACAAGCTTGGCACACCTATCTTTAGGCAGTTTTGCCCATTCTTCTTTGCAGTACCTCTGAAGCTCCATCAGGTTGGATGGGAGACGTCTGTGTAAAGCCATTTTCAGATCTCTCCAGAGATGTTCAATCAGATTCAAGTGTCTGGGCCACTCCAGGATATTCACAGAGTGGTGAAGCCACTCCTTTGAGATCTTGGCTGTGTTCTTCGGGTCATTGTCCTGCTGAAAAATGAACCGTTGCCCCAGTCTGAGGTCAAGAGCGCACCGGAGGAGGTTTTCATCCAGGATGTCTCTGTACATTGCTGCATTCATCTTTCCCTCTATCCTGAGTAATAGCCTGTTCCTGCTGCTGAAAAACATCCCCATAGCATGATGCTGCCACCACCATGCTTGACTGTAGGGATGGTATTGGCCTCATGATGAGCAGTGCCTGGTTTCCTCCTAACATTCAGCCTGGCATTCACACCAACATAGCCTGGCATTCACACCAAAGAGTTCAATCTTTGTCTCATCAGAGCAGAGAATTTTGTTTCTCATTGTCTGAGAGTCCTTCAGGTGCCCTTTGGCAAATTCCAGACAGGCTGCCTTGTGCCTTTTACTAAGCAGTGGCTTTTGCCTGGCCACTCTGCCATACAGGCCTGTTTGGTGGATTGCTGCAGAGATGGTTGTCCTTCTGCAAGGAACACTGGAGCTCTGACAGAGTGACCATCGGTTTCTTGGTCACCTCCTTGACCAAGGCCCTTCTCCCCCAATCGCTCAATTTAGATGGCCGGCCATCTCTAGGAAGAGTCCTGGTGGTTCCAAACTTCTTCCATTTACGAATGATGGAGGCCACTGTGCTCATTGGGACCTTCAAAGCACCACAAATTTTTCTGTATCCTTCCCCAGATTTGTGCCTCGAGACAATTTTGTCTCCGAGGTCTACAGACAATTCCATTGACTTTATGCTTCGTGTTTGCGCTCTAACATGCAGTCAACTGTGGGACCTTATATAGACAGGTGTGTGCCTTTCCAAATCATGTCCAGTCAACTGGATTTAGTACCACAGGTGAACTCCATTTAAGCTGTAGAAACATCTCAAGGATGATCAGTAGAAACAGGATGCACCTGAGCTCAATTTAGAGATTCATGGCGAAAGCTATGAATACTTACGTAAATGTGATTTCTTTGTTTTTTAATTTTAATAAATTTTCAAAACTTTTTTCAAATGTTCATAATGGGGTATTTTGTGTAGAATTTTATGGAAAGAGATTAATGTAATACAGTTTGGAATAAGGCTGTAACGTAACAAAATGTGGAAAAAGTGAAGTGCTGTGAATACTTTCCGGATGCACTGTAAATACGAATCTGAACCAGTCTAACACAGTTTCATGTAACCCAACCATACGCTCCAGGCAATTAATTAGAATGTGATTGTCAATAGTGTTGAAAGCAGCGCTGAGACTAGCAGCATCAAAATAGTACAATTTCCTGAATCCTCAGCAAGCAACAGTTCATTTGTAACTCTAAGCTAGGCAAACTTTGGCAATGATATCTTTTGAAAAAATTCTGTCTGGTTTTAAAACTCTCCATAGCACAAATGGTGTGCCGTCATTTTTAGATTGGTTGGAAATTACTAAGAATATTGGAGTCTTAAGTTATGTTTTTTAAGAAGGTGCTGGACAATAGAACACTACCCGTGAATAGACTAACATTTATGGGCCCTAACACATCAATTAATTCTGAAGTTAAACCTGTTATTCCTAAATCCTGTTACTCAGCATTCAATGTTCATTTTAAAAACCAGACATAGGTGTCAAACTTAAGGCCTGCAGACCATATTCTGGCCCCTCATACAATTATATCTGGTCCACCAGATCATTTTACATTGATCTATTATTATTATTAATTGTCAGGCGATATGTGAAATTAGTCCATTTTCTCTCAGAGCATTGGAAAAGCATATATACATCCTATGTATGCCAAAACACCCCCATAAATCATTGTATTTCTAACTTTGAAATGTTTCGATTCGGTTACATTTCTTCAAAGCCAAATATTTTTTTGTAAAGTTTAGATCACTTTATCTCTAGATGATTTATCTACATATTTTAAAATGTGTTAAATTTAGCTACAACAAGATAGATTGGCTCCCTGTTCTGGGTATATCTGCCCAGCCCCCGAAATGTTGGATGGGCGTCGGATACACCCCCCCCCCCCCACACACACAACTTTAGTAGAGGATTAAGTGAAAGACAATTAATAAATAAGTACTTATAGTAATTATTATTATTCATTTCCATATTATTTGATTAATTAATAAATCAGGCACTGGTACACATGGTCAGATTATCAGTCCATCACAAAGCAGACAAATAAACAAAAACATTCAAAATTACATTAACATTAAGATTCGTGATTTAGTGATGATTTAGTGCCTCCAAAATCCATTTAATTTTTTCATTATTTAAACATTGTATAAAACGTACACTTTATTAACATATTTACATAACACATTTATATTAATGAATGAATCAGCAGTATCTTTGTAAACAACTGAAAACAGTATTTGACTTTGTTTTTCTCTCAGCCTGACCCATCTATAGAGCCTTTCTTTAACTCAGTTGTGAGGCAGACAGGCATCCCAGATGTTTTCTCACTTCAGATGTGTGGAGCCAGTATATCTGTTGGCACAGCAACTACCCCAGCAGATGGAAGTTTGGTAAGTTATTGGCTGTTTTATTGATACATATCCCAAAAAGATGATGTTGATAACATAGCTGTTTAAAAGAACTGGTGCAGCTGTCTGTAGTAGGATCTATAGCAGCCTATCAGCACTGAAAGTTTTGAAATACTCTTAAAGCCTTCATGTTTTGAAATGTCATTTATCTTTTATTAAAACTTGAGAAAGCAGTAATTGTGTATTTACAATAAATTGTAATAACTGTGTTGTCTTTATAATGCAGGCAATTTTTTGTTTGCACTAAAACGGTTAAGTAAGGACTTTAATTCAAGGCTAAGGCTAAGACTTAAACTAAATAGGCTGTGAAGGATTATGCCATAAACTGCAATCAAGTGCAGATTTATAAAAAGAATGAGCCTGGAAATCATGTGAGGTGATTGTTTCCACAATATTTACTTAACATCTGCATTACATTTAACTGTTTACATGCTCTTTTTCACTTCTTTGGTACAATCTATTTCTTTCACACAAAAATTAACAACCTTAATAAAAACTTAAAAGACACGCGGTAGGAGGCAATACAAAGGTTTAAGCGGAGACCTACTGGTTAATAGGTACCAGGTGGCCAACAATAATTATAAATATATTTATAATAAGTGTCTAATAGTATAAATAGTGAATACATATGTATTCTGTGTTGCCAAGGACTGATTGTGCAAACTGTGTTGACTGGGGATCGAACACATCTGCAACATTGTAACAGAGCCTTGAAGAAGGCAAAATGAAATAAGTCTTGAAAATAAATCATGCTGAAACAGCGGTTAAATGGTTAACTGAGAAGCGCACCGACAAATTTGACAGCTGATTAATGACAAAGAAGTTAATTAACACTAAAAAAAAAGATATTACACAGCTCAGCAAGAGCACAATGAAAAAGGGGGTTTGATCACAACCGCAACTGCGTGCTTTAAAGCAAAGTGTATTTTTCACTAACGCCTACAAAGTCTGAAATGAACGAGTAGCAGAAATAAAGGAAATATATAAGGCGGAAGCTTAAAGCCTGAACTAAGGTTAGGTACAAGCCAATGTTTGCGCATATACAAACTAATAATAAGCTCTGGAATGATCGGTGTCCAGAGCAAATAACCAAGGATCACTCGTGTGTTTTATAGACATTTATCACGCTGGAAGTGTGGAGGAACCGGATCATAATTGGTGCACTTCGACACGCAGTGATCTGGCTAACTTGTCTAGGTTGAAAAGGCACAGTGTAAATATTGGTACACATTAATGGGTCACATACACAGCGTAGCGAAAAAGTCATGTTTGTCGTGCTTGTCGTGACGTTTAAATAGCCGCACTGGCAGATGTACCTTGTTATTCTTGATTTGCATGACACCTTCTGGGAGTTGTCTCAACACAAGGACACCACCCTCGACCAGTAATCTGCCTTCCCCTACTGGCTGGTTGCCCTGTTACAGTCACATATCGATTTGCTCTCCCTCACTGGGACTGTATTTTGACTTTTGTCTTTTTGCTTTCTTTTTATTGGTAGGCTGTGGTACTTCTTAGATGTGTTCTTCTTTTTTCCCCGTGTAATTATTATTTGGCCCGATTGTATCTTGCTGTAGCCTTTGTGCAGCTCCTTCATTCTCCTGGAGTCAACAATCATTTCCATTTCCTGCATTTAGGGAAAGATTGTTGACTACAGGAGAATGAAGGAGCTGCTCAAACACCACTACGAATAGAAGAAACAGAGGTGGGTGAAAGTCCTTGGCATCCACATCAGTGATCCTTGTTTTGTTTTGTGAGACCAGATGAGATCCTCACTGATGTTGATGCCAAGGACTTTCACCCACCTCTGTTTCTTCTATTCGTAGTGGTGTTTGTGCAACTTGTTCATTCTCCTGGAGTCAACAATCATTTCTATTTCCTGCATTTAGGGAAAGATTGTTGTGTAGACACAAGGCCACTAAATCAGCAACTTACTTCCTGTACACTGTCTTATCCCCCAACTGTGATCATAACTGTAGTGTCATCTGCAAACTTGATGATGCTGGTGTTCTGGGAGACCACACAGTCAAAAAAGGGTGTACAGCAGGGGGCTCAGTACGCAAAACCTGGGGTGTCCCTATGTTTTTTTTTTTGTTTTTTTTTGGCTGAATGTATGGCTACCAAATCTTATTGAGTGGGGTCTGCCTAAGAGTTCAGCACCCAGTTACATAAGGAGGGTATAAGTCCGAGGGTGAGGAACTTTTCAGAGATTTTGTTGTGAAATGACTGTGTTGAATTCTAAGCTGTAAAAATTAAACAGCATCCTGCTGTAGGTGCCCCTTTCCTCTAAGAGTATGAGGTCTTTGTGAATGGCAGTGCTGATAACATTGTTAGTTGACCTATTGTAGTGTTAAACAAACTTAAGAGGATCAATCCATCCATCCATCCATCCATCCATTATCTTCTGCTTTGTCCTCTACTAGGGTCACGAGGGGGGGTTCCCCAAGCTCATCCAGGGGAGAATGATTCGGGCGCTGGGTGGATACACCCAGGACAGGGTGCCAATCTATTGCTGGGCACACACACACACACACACACACACACACAAAGCAACTCTATATGTGGCAATTTGGAGATTTCAATTGACCTTGATCCATGTTTTTGGACAGTGGGAGGAAACCGGAGATCCCGGAGAAAACCCATGCGTACAACAGGGAAACTCCACCCAGATTGGGATTCGAACCGGGAATCCCTAGTGCTGAGAGGCGAATGTGCTAACCACTATGCCACTGTGCCTCACTGAAGAGGATCTAAATTGTCTGAAATAGTCTTTTTAATCTGCTTCATGACTATCCTTCAAAAACACTTCATTACAGTTAAAGTGAATGGGTTAAAAGTGCAATTGGACGATAGTCATTTGGTCAACGTGTTTTTCTTTGGAAGGGTTACAATGGTGATTGATTTGAAGCAGATGGGTGCGGATGCTTGCTAAAGGGATAGATTAAAATGTCTGCTAACACATTGGCTAACTAATGGGTAATCTCTAATGGCATACCCAGTGATGTTGTTGGGGCCAGCTGCCTTACAATGGTTCGTCCTCCTTAATGGATTTGACGTGTATGTTGTAATAGTTAGCAATGCGTTTTGTGAGCTCTCTATGGTCACAACACCTCTCCAGTGGTTGGCATTGAGCTCGAAGAGAGCATAAAACTCATTTATCTCATCTGGCAGTGTGACATAGGTGGTGACCCTTCTGTTCTTCTGCTGATAATCAGTAAATATGTTGCAAACCTTGCCACTTGCCCCAGGAGTTTGCAGAGGTGTAAAATCCATCCAGGCTTTTTTGTCTCTTGGCCCCTTTAATAGATCCACACAGTCGTTGTAGTCTCACCACCTGCTGTTTACGTAGCCACATCTGCTTATTTGCTCTTTCCCAAGGCTGAAGTCATATTTTTTTGTTTGGTCATATTTGGTGTTTGGTTTTGCATGTTTGTAGGTTTTCATGAAATTTTTTTTTTTAAATATTAAATACAGCATTCCCTGATCTAATGTTGGGTTGTAGCCCTAGTCCTCAACTCATCCAGTTGTTTTCAAGTGACTGAACACTGGCAGCAATCTAGGTAGTGGCGGTCTCATAGCCCTAGAATGTAGCCCACCTCTCTAGCCACACTTCCCCCTTGGTCGGTCTGAATATTGGCTGTGCCGCTTATTTAAGACCGGTATCGCTGAGTCTTGCCATTTGGTGTCAGCAGAGTTCTAACGTGAAAGAAAATCAAAGTCTGAAAGGCTAAGGTAAGTTTGGGATTAACCTTACCAATAATCTAGAGTGCATCTCTACTGTATCTTGATATTCTATACTATACTATATTCCAGTGGACAGGTCACCATAATCTACTAGGATTGAAGGCAAACTGAAATTTTAAAAAAATATTGAAGGATTTCAAGAAAATTTAAATCTTAAAAGCCATGTTAAAAGCCTGATAGCATGTCCTGAATTTACCCAGTGTATGTACCACACACTACTTAATTGCAGGATGTCCTCTGATTTCCTCCCACAGTCCAAAAACATGGATCAAGTCTATTGAATTCTCCAAATTGAGTGAGTGTGTGCCCAGCGATAGATTGGCGCCCTGTCCTGGGTGTTTCTGCCCAGTGCCTGAAACATTCTCCCCTGAATGGGAATGGGGATCCCCCCTGCGATCCTAATAGAGGATAAAGCGGAAGATAATGGATGGATGGATTTTTGTGTACAACGTGTTTATATATTTTTCAGTACTTTTATACATCACATTCTAAATTACTATGCAAATTTCTTTAGTCATGGATGGTATTGTGTCTCAGCAATCTTTGGTTCACTTCTGAACATCAGAAGTTCCCTGATGACACCAACAAAGAATTAGGAGAGTTTACTGAAATGATATGCACTGGTTCCAGTGGAATTTCCTTCATATTAACGGCATCAAAACCCAAGTGCTAGTAATTGATTTTCGTAAGACCAAACCAGTGAACATCCAGTGAATCGATATTGAGAATGTCAATAAATACATTATAAGTACCTGGGTGTTCATCTGAACAATAAACGGCACTGGACAGGCATCACACAGGCACTGTACAAGAAAAAACAACAGTGCACTAACGGGCCTACAATTCTAACACCCTCAAGTCCTCTATAACTGTGAACAAATTTTATAATTTATTATACATGTGCAATAATTCAATTCATAAACATCATACAAAGTGCAATATATATTTCTCTTAGTTAAAAAGTTTTGTAAAATTTGTAAATTTTACCTTTTTTAACATTTTTTTTTTTTTTAATAGATTTTACTTTTATCTTGCAAATATATTTTTTTATAGGTTTCACTATCTTTGATGCTGCTGTAATGATGAAAATTTCCCCTTGTTTGATAATAAAGGTTAATCTTATTATCCCCTTCTTTGATAATAAAGGTTTATGCTGATCCAACCTCTTCAGGAATAAGAACTGTGATTTCACATTCATTCACTCGATTAAGCTATTGGATTGTGGTTGTGATGTTTCGTATACTGAAGGTCTTTCATTTATTTTAATTAATATTTAGAGGTTTTTTTTGTTTATGTTCTGGTTGTTTATGTTAATGCATCTGAGAAAATCTCCTTCTGAGTGCAGTGTGTTTTCTTTTCTACTTAATGAATGAAATGAAAATTTGGAATTCACCTTCTCTATCTGGTTCGAAGGGTAAACAAATAATGATGCAGCAGCATCTGTAATCTTTTTTTTTTAAATATTCTGTTTTATTGTATTTTTTTCCAAAGTCAAATACAGAACACAAAAACATACATGTTCAACCCAAACCCAGTCCACAATCAGAACAGTCTCAGGTGGTGATATATTATGAATATACTAATTATTATATTATAAAATTATGATATGAAAATATTAATGACAAAAAAAAAATAATAATAAAATAAAAAAAAAAAAGGGGGGGGGGTGGCAGAGAATGATACTGGGTAGTTTTCAGCAGTATAACTCACTCTTGTGTTACCTAAAGATGATCTAGTATAGGATCCCAAAATTTAATAACGTGCATCCGAGAGTGGGGCTTTCGGGTGCGTAATCTTTCCGGTGAAATAAAATTATACATTTCCGTGAGCCAGTTTTTGAAAGAAGGAACAGAAGACAGTTTCCAATGTAGCAAAATCAATTTCTTAGATACCATCATGGTGGCCATAACCACGTGTTGAACTGTATATGGAAATGTAGATAGAAAAATAGAGCACCCACAGATTATAAGAATGGGATCTGGTTCTAGAGGGATATTTAGCACTTTTGAAAGCCAGTCAAATATGTTGTTCCAAAACGATTGTAAGGCAGGGCATGTGATAAACAGATGGGTCAAAGTGCCTTTTTCTATGGAGCATTTCTCACACAGTGGCGAGATATTCGGAAAGATCTTATGAAGTCTAGTTTTGGAATAATGTAGCCGATGTAAAATTTGAAATTGGATCAATCTGTACTGTGAGTTTATAGAGCAATCTGGGATTCTAGTAAGACATTCTTCCCATATATCCTTAGGTATTTCACACCCTAATTCCTTAGTCCAGGCTAGCCTAAGATGGTCGGAACTAGGGGTAAGTTTTAGGAAGGAGATGCAACGTGAAATCCGTTGTTTAGACGATGGGTCTGAGTTAAAAAAGCGGAATAAAGCATGGTCCGATGGTTTTGAAGTCAAATCAATTAGGGCTGTTTTGTTATAATGAGAGTTTGGGGATGGAAGAGGCAGGATCGGTAATAGATAAAAGAAGATCATCCGCGTATAAATTAACCAGAGTCTCAATACCATTTATTTTAATCCCATGAATGTCTGGATGAGTCCTTATACCAATAGCGAGCGGCTCAAGTGCTAAATTAAAAAGTAAAGGAGAGAGAGGGTCTCTCTGTCTAACCCCGCGTTGAAGCAGAAAGGGGGTGGATCGATCAGAATTAGTTAAAACAGAAGAACATGGATGTAAGTAAAGAGCCTTGACCAGGCCGATAAAATAATTACCAAATCCAAATTTATTTAGCGTATAAAACATGTAGGGCCATTCAACCTGATCAAAAGCCTTTTGAGCGTCTAGGGAAAGAATAGAAGCCGGGGTGTCATTTTGTTGCGCAAAAGAAAAGGTATTAAGAACTAGGCGGACGTTACAGAAAGAAAACCTCCCAGGTATAAATCCGGTCTGATCCGGGTGAATTATCTCCGAAATATGATCAGCCAGGCGATTGGCCAGTACTTTTGAAATATTTTTTTGGTCAGCATTAAGCAGAGCAATGGGTCTGTATGAGGCAGGATCGGTGTTAATTTTCCCCTTCTTTAATATTAATGAAATATTCGCCTGGTACAAGGAATCAGGAAATTTGTTATTAGCAATTGAATCATGGACCATCCTAAGCAATAAAGGAGTGAGTTTCACAGAAAACGCTTTATAAAACTCACATCCAAAACCATCTGGTCCAGTAGCTTTGCCCATTGGAAAGCTATCTATTGCTTTTTGGATTTCAGACAAAGTAATTGGCAAATCTAAAGCTTCTCTAGCTGAATCAGAAAGCTTAGGTATAGACAAATTATCAAAGAAAGAATCCAGGTCAGACTCAGAGGCTGTGAATCTTGATGTGTATAGGTCTGCGTAATAGTCCCTAAATCTATTATTAATTTCTTGGTGACTTGTGAGAAGATGCCCGGAGGCAGACTGAATTTCATGAATTGCTTGGCTTGCCCTGATCTCCCTGAGTTGTCTAGCTAAGAGTCCTTCCGGTTTTTCACCCAGCTCGAAATGTTTTCTTTTAAGTTTTAGAAGGAGGTTTTCGACCCTTTGGTTAAGAATATTATTGTATTCGAATTTATATAGCAGGATTTGGTTGTACACTGCTGTGGAGGGAGAAAGTTTGTTAGTTTTTTCTAAGGCTATTATACTACTTTATAGTTCTGTAAGGCGTTTATCTAATTCTTTCTTTTTTGAGGCTTCAAATGATATATGTCCTCTGGTCACTACTTTAAAGGTCTCCCAAAGAACAGTGTCCGAAATATCGTTCATGTCATTAAATTCTAGAAATTCAGATATCTTAAGATCCATATATCTGACGAAGTTGGCATCGGAGAGTAAATTAGGGTTGAATTTCCAATTATATATAGGTTTGTTAATTAAGTTACATAGCGTGAGGGTAATTGGACTATGATCGGAAATAAGGATAGGATGGTACACTGTGGAACCCACCTTAGGAACTAACTCTGACGAAACTAAGAAATAATCAATCCGAGAAAAGGAATTATGCACAGGCAAATAAAATGAGAAGTCTTTACTAGTTGGATGCTGAAGTCTCCAAATGTCTACCAAATTTGAAGACCTGAGCAAAGAGTTCAAGACCTGAGTGGATGTAAGTACCGTTGGTGACTTAGAAGACAGCCTATCTAAGTACGGGTCTAGGTAACAGTTAAAGTCACCTCCTATAATAATATTGTCAGACGAGTTAAACGGAATAATCTGAAAAAGACGACGAAAAAATTCTGGGTTGTCATAGTTCGGGCCATAAATATTAACTAAAGTTAAGGGATAGGAGTTGATATTTCCAGATACAATAATATATCGTCCTTGTGTGTCGACTATCATGTCTTTTAGTTGGAATGGAATATTCTTTCGAAAGAGAATCGCTACCCTTCGCGAGCCTTAGAGGAAAATGTGGTTTGAAAGGTTTGGGATATCCACTGCGTTCTTAATCTGGCTTGATGAGAGAAATTTATATGGGTTTCCTGAAGAAAAATTATGTCCGCCTTCATCTTTTTCAAATGTGCAAATATTTTTCCCCGTTTAAGGGGATGATTAATCCCTCGGACATTCCAGGAGACCAAGTTAATATTTGTGAGATTCATGTTATGTGTAAGTACCATTCAAAGCCAAGAAGGGAAGATGCAAAATGCCACCCTATAGGAATAGGAAGCAAAGGGAAAGGAAAAGAAAAAAAAAAAAAACAAACAAACCAAAACAAATAACGAAGACATATCACTTGAGACATATTAACTAAGCAAATAACCAAACACCCCCACCCTCCCTCCCAAACCCAACCCCAACGCAGACCTATTTCCACCCCGGAAATGTCTAGAAATCCCCATATGTAATGGGAAGGCTACCGCAACAAAGGAACAACACTCTACTCACTACTAAACTATGATGCAGGGGGAGGGGTCCCCAATACCACGTATTATCATGGTGTATGAAAGATAAAAAGAAATAAAGATTAAATTAAATAAAAAAAAAATCTCTTAAGTGTCCAAACTGCACAAAGAAAAGTGTAGGAGTTTTTATTAAATTACCTCCGTGGGGATTATCCCAATCAAGTTGACCTTTCAATGTGCATATAGTTTTGATTGACTCAGCCTGGTCCACAAGAATTTATTCAGAAGGTAGGAAAAGTATGTGATTGTCAAATTGCGCTGGTCTTGTGGCCAGTGTCATTACAAAACACCGCAGCTAGTCAATCACTCCAAACTCTAGCCGACACTGCAATGCCGCAACGAGGGATTATGTCATCAGTTCTCCTTGCTTACTGCGGACTTAATTGACTCCACAAAAACCCTGGCATCAGATGGTTCAAGGAAGGTGTGCAGCTGGTCCTCAAAGGTTACAGGGAGGAATCAAAATGACTCTCACCGAGAAGCTTGGGTAGAAGGTCGGCCACGAAATCAGTGACTCGGGGTCCCTCGCTCCCCTCTGGGATGCCAATTATGTGAATATTATTCCTCCTCGATCTGCTTTCCAGATCGTCTAGTTTCAGCATGATCTTGGCGTTGACTTTTTCCAGATTCGAGTGAGTCGATACGGGAGTCATGAGCCGAAACAGCTTCGCCGAGGGAGCTTAGGGTTTCCTTAAAGTCCTTTAGCTCGGACCGGACCGACGTTAATGTAAGTTCCAGGCTGCTCAGACGGGAAGAAATATTTTCCAGGGGGGTCCAGAGCGAATCGAACAAGTTCTTGGCCCACAAGCTGGGTGAGTCAATTTCAGAATCGTTGGGCCCCGGAGGACCTACTGGCGGAGTGAGCGAGAGCGCAGGAGAGGGATTCCCTGAATCCTTTAGAGTTTTGGTTGATTTTGGCGGCATCTTATCAGTTGTCGGCACCAAAGTGTGTTCAAGTTGAGATGGGAGTCTTTAGCCATCGAGTAAACGTAAAATTCCCAAATTAAAAAAAGAAATAAAACCGATTAATTAGCAATGGTGTGGAGACCCCGATGAAATCACGTCTACACCATGGTGTGCTCCCTAGCGCCCCCCAGCATCTGTAATCTTTAGCAGTTATACTTAATAACATAAGCTGTATTGTGTTACATTAGACTAGCCTTTTAATTATTTCTGCTAAGAAAAGGTTAAGTCATTGTAAAATGGACTTTTAATTCAAATAATCTTAAATGTCAGGATACTGTAAACTGTATAAGACCGATGCTTACCCTGTTCAGTGCTAAAATTACATGCAATTCATCATAGCACTGATTGCCCATTGATTTTACATTTTCATTGCAATTATATTTTTCATGTGTTTCAGATTATGGGAGGAGTTGAACCCACATTATATCAGGGTTCAATATGGTACACTGCAGTCCTGGAAGAGTTATACTACCAAGTGGAGATTTTAAAACTAGAAGTAGATGGGCAGAGTTTAAACTTGGACTGCAAAGAGGTATTGAAACTGTTTAGGCCTTTTTTCCTCTTCTTTTTTCAAGCTGTTTTTGCAGTTTGCAGATGCCCTTACTGCTAAACCCTCTGCTTTACCTGGGCCCTTTTATCTTGTGAGATACACAGAGAAAAATAGGCACACACATACAACACACACAGGTACATTTATATTGCCAAACGTATTTGCTCACCCATACAAATTATCTGAATCAGGTGTTCCAATCACCTCTTTGGCCACATGTGTATAAAATCAAGCGCCTAGGCATGCAGACTGTTTTACAAACATTTGTGAAAGAATGGGGTGCTTTCAGGAGCTCTGTGAATTCCAACATGGAACTGTAATAGGATGCCATTTGTACAACAAATCGTGAGATTTCCTCTCTCCTAAACATTCCACAGTCAACTTTTAACTGCCATTAAGTGGTAGGCCAAGTAAACTGATAGAGCGGGGTCAGCGGATGCTGACACCATAGTGCGAAAGGGTCGCCAACTTTCTGCAGAGTCAATCACTACAGAACTCCAAACTTTATGGCATTCAGATTAGCTCAGGAAGCTTAATGGAATGGTCAAGCAGCTGCATCCAAGCCATACATCACCAAATGCAATGCAAAGAGTCAGATGCAGTGGTGTAAAGCACATCACCACTATACACTAGAGCAGTGGAGACGTGTTCTCCGGAGTGACAAATCACGCTTCTCTATCTGGCAATCTGATGGAAGAGTCTGGGTTTGGCGGTTGCCAGGAGAATGGTACTTGTCTGACTGCATTGTGCTAAGTATAAAGTTTGGTGAAGGGAGGATTATGGTGTGGCATTGTTTTTCAGGAGCTAGGTTTAACCCCTTAGTTCCAGTGAAAGACATTTTGGACAGTTCCATGCTCCCAACTTTGAAGAAACAGTTTGGCGCTGGCTCCTTCCTTTTCAAACATGACTGTGCACCAGTCCACAAAGCGCACAAACGTGAAGGGTGTCTAACTGCATCACTATCAGCTTCTCACCCAGAGGAGAAGTGACTGGACTATGAGCCGGAGCAGATCCAGGACAAGCCTCTCAATGGTCTGGATGATGTGAGATGTCAGTGCTACTGATCTGTAGTCCTTGGCGTCACTGGGTGGTACAGGAATAGGTATAATAATGATGCCTTCTACAATGTCTTTTACAACACAGGGACACGCTGGAGACTCAGATTCATGTTGAAGACAGGGTGTAGTACGCCACAAAGCTGGGTGGTACAGGCTTTAAGCACCCTGGGGGGGACCCCCATCAAGGCCTGCAGCCTTGTTTGTGTGGAGTTTCTTCAGCTGTCTTCTCACCTGGTCATCAGTGAAGCTAAATTTAGAGGTGATTTATGGTGGAAGGATAGAGGTGTGAGTTGGGCTATCACAAAAGAGGGGCGTGCAATCAAGGATTGGAAGGAGGGTGAGTGGCGCGAGAGAGAGTGAATGGAGGTCATGCATGAGCTCCTAAATTCCTTCAGGTTTTTTTTTTATAAGATGTGATAAACTCTAGAAATATAGTTATTATGTACTACAATCCGACAAACTAACAAAGGACTAGACCACAGCAAGGAAAACTATATTTTACGAATGGAAAACACTAAAATACTAAAAGTGTAACTAGACAAACAGCGGAACAGCTTGGAATCCAAACAAGAAGACAACAAAGGAGGAAAGCAACTTTTTCTGGGAAAGGACATCCAACTCACAGGATAACAAACTAAAGATCTAACCCAAAAAGAAAATCCACACAAACTGTTCAAAGACTATCATGTAATCAATGGGAAGGACACCACCACAAACCTACTATTTTTACAGACAACACTGAAGCCTGGCACAAAGCCATCTGCAGCCATTTTAAACATGTGGCCAAGCATGGTATCTGTAAAGGACTGCAGATTCAAGTCTATGAAGATGACCAAAAACTTCCAGAGAACAGACTTATCACAATCAACATATACTGGGCGGGGACTGTATTAATTCAAGGCACCGAAGATGCCCTGGATATTTTCACCGAGGCCTTCCCATCCCTTGAGCCTGTGTGTGAGCCTGACTCACACCCTGACCCAATCGCACCCTTCTTTTTTCTCTACTCTCTCTTCACCCACGACTGCAAACCTGTCTATGGCTCCAATACCATTATTAAGTTTGCAGATGACACCACGGTGATTGGACTCATCAAAAACAACAATGAGACTGCTTATAGGGAGGAGGTGAATCGTCTGGCTGAGTGGTACGACACTAACAATCTTCTGCTCAATGCCGAGAAAACAAAGGTGCTGATCATGGACTTCAGGAAGAAGGCTGACCAGCATCAATCCATTCATATCAAAGGGACGACAGTGGAGCGTGTGAACAACGTCAAGTTCCTAGGTGTACACATCTCTGAGGATCTCACCTGGACGACCGGCTGCTCCAATCTGGTCAAGAAGGCACATCAGCGCCTGTTCTTTCTGAGGACTCTGAGGAAGAACCATCTGTTCTCAGACATTCTGGTGAACTTCTACCGCGGCACCTTTGAGAGCATCTTGACCAGCTGCATTACAGTTTGGTACGGGTCCTGCTCTGTCAGACCGGAAAGCGCTGCAGAGGGTGGTGAAAGCCGCCCAGCGCATCACCAGATCACCACTTCCTGCCATAGAGGACAGCTACACAAAGCGGTGTCTGAAAAGGGCTGGAAAAATACTCAAAGAACCCAGTCACCCTGCAAACAGACTTTTTACTCTTCTGCCCTCTGGGAGGCGCTACAGGAGCTTACGGACTAAGACCACCAGGTACCGGAACAGCTTTTTCCCCACAGCTGTCACACTCCTGAACTCTGCCTCCTGATATCTGGACTATATTGACACACATCAATAATATATGGACTTTAACATCACTTACCAGCTCTCTCATATGTTAAATATATTGACCATTACTGAACATAATGTTAAATATTCTCATATTTGTAATTTGTATATTCAACTCAACAAATTACCACTTTGTGTATATATATATATATATATATATATATATATATATATATATATATATATATATATGTATATATTCATTCATTCATTATCTTCCGCTCCTCCATTAGGGTCGCAGTAGGGTTCCCCATGCCCATCCAGGGGAGAACATCTCGGGCAAGTCTGGGGGAAAACTGCAATTTGCATTTGATGTCTATAAAGCTCATGCCAAAAATGAGCATGACAACCTGAGACAAGACATGGATAAAGAAATATCCAATCTCAAGAAAGAGCTGGACAACAGGGAAACCGCTATACAGTCCCTATTTACAATACATCACCCTGTCCAAGCAAACCCAGTACAAGATACACCCAAAACCCCACAGCCCAGTACTAAACCTAAAACCAAGCCTGACCACAGAGCTTCAGAAGATAAACAGGAAACTCCACAAGCACCCACAAAACAGCCACGCAATCAATTGGACACAGAAATTGCCATACTTATTGACCCAAATGGCAACTTCTTACTAAAACAGAAAATGCCCAACAATCAGAGACATTCATTAGATCATAAACCAGTACACACAAGTCAAAGCAATCTGCATGATAATCCACGGGTGGAACAAGAGAGAGTGTAAAGTCTACTGTGCAGAGTAGCAGAAAGAATGGCAGAGACCTTCCCAAACTTCAAAATCATCATCTCCACACTCCCCTAAAAGATTTCCACCCAGCCACCATACAAAGAGTCAATGGCGACATCAGAAATGGTTGTGCTTACATATCAAATATGCACATAGCCCACCACACCAGCAACAGGCAGGAGTTGTCCTCTGAGAGAACAACTCTCTCTCACAATTCTCAAATCAGCTCTACAACCACAGCACACCTGCAAAGAGAAACACCAGAATGAGAGCCGTCCGTGAGATCACCAATCCATCATCCACCAACACAGACTCCAAGACCTTTCAGACCACTGCCAGGCAGACCAGTACCGAGCAGATCAGACCACCAAGAAAGAAGAATTAGCTATTCAAGATGGAGAAATCTGGACTAAACATTTCCAATCTCTGTACAAAAGCATACAAACAAAAACAAATCCAAAACAAAAACAAATCAGCAGAAAACCAATAGAACTCCAAACTAAAATTAACCATTTACAACCAAACAAAGCCCCGGGACTCGACGGGATCCTGAACTAAATGATCAAGCACTCCACCTAGCCATTTTAAAATTTTATAACCTTGTTCTGAGTGTAGGTACTTTCCCTGAAATCTGGAATCAAGGTTTATTTAGAAATGAATTACAATAATCTAACCTTGAGGTAATAAAATCATGAATTAGTTTTTCTGCATCTTGGAGGGAGAGGATATCTCTTAGCTTCGAAATGTTATGAAGGTGAAAAAATGCAATTCTAGTAATATTGTTCATGTGCTTTGTAAAGGAGAGATCTGAATCAATAATGACACAGAGACCAATAATGACACAGAGGAACAATAATGTACACAGGAAACACATGCAGAATAAGAATTGGCAACAAAAGAACAGATTTTTTTTCTTTTAGGAACGGGGAGAAAGACATGGCTGCTGTTTAAGCCCCACATTATTTAACATTTACATTAACAAACTCGCTTCCATATCCGAGCCCGGTCATCTTCCTTCTCGAAACCCGGTCTCACTCTCCACCACACAGAGGTGAATATCCTGCTGTATGCAGATGACCTGGTTCTGCTGTTCCCCATCGCTAAGGCTCTGCAGCAGCACCTGGACCTGCAGCAGTTGTACTGTCAGACCTGGGCCCTGACAGTCAACCTAAAGAAAACCAAAATCCTAACCTTCCAGATAAGATTCAGCATTCAGGGAATAAATCACACATTTACTTTACGAACACACCAAATCAAGCATGGAAAACGTTACACCTATCTTGGACTAACCATCAGTTCTTCTGGAACCTTCAACTTTAACCTGGCGGTGAATGAACTGAGAGAAAAAGCATGCAGAGCTTTCTACACCATAAAACAACAAACCCATTTAGAAATTCCAGTCAAAATCTGGCTTAAAATATTAGAACATGTTATTGAACCAATTGCCCTGTATGGCCGTGAGGTGTGGGGTTAGCAGCAATTTAACAAATGGGAAAAGCATCCAATTAAGACCCTGCATGAGTCCTGCTAAATAATTTTAAAGGTGCACAGACATACCACAAACAACACATGGGGGCAGAATTGGGCTGTCATCCATTAAATGCTTTTAACCTCTAATTTAATTAAATTTGATATTTTATTTCTGTTTCTTCTTTTTAATTTAACTTCTCTTATTGTATAATTGGGTTAATGTTTAATATGTCTTGTGTGCTTTTAATGATATACTGCTTTATCTTTTTTTGTAAAGCGTCTTTGAGGTCCCTAAAAGCGCTATATAAATAAAATGTATTATTATTATTATTATTATTATTATTATTATTATTATTATTATTATTATTATTATCAAATCAGCCACAGACACATTTATACTTTTATTTATATTTTTTTACTGTTTGTTGTTGTTGTTTGTAAATTATGTAAATTCTTGTAGTTTTATCTTTGTTTTTGTTTGGTATCCTGGTTTTAGGCAATACAAATGTAAAACTAAATTAAGTGAAAAACAAAGTTGAAAACTGAATTAAGTGGAGAGGGCTGTGTGACAACAGACAGCTTGTGCATTGAGGGTTTAAAGGCTTTTAACACTGTAAAGCTGCTTTGTGACAATGTACTATTGTAAAGAGCGATATATATAAATAAATTAATAAATTAATTGAACTTGAATTACTTGAACTTTGAGTCTCTGTCAGAGGGAGGCTCTGTCTGTTGGCTCTGTCTTCACTGCCCTTTTTTCTGCACTCTGTCTTGTGTTTCAGAAAGTTTTGAATATTTTATTTTTTGATTTTATCCACTTTAAATGTTATTTTGCTCTTTGTTCTTTGTATTTAGTATAATTCCGACAAAGCAATTGTCGACAGTGGGACAACGTTGCTGCGCCTACCTGTGAAAGTTTTCAATGCTCTGGTAGAGTCTATAACACAGACCTCCCTGGTATGAAATTTATACTTTAATTGTTTGGCTTTTTTGGAAATTGTTAAAGCTGTTAAAAATCACTTCGGCAAAATAAAACAGTGATCAGATGATAGAATCTTAGTTATATTTACATTTTTACACCATTATTTGTTGTTTTTATATTTTTAGTATATATGTAGTTCATCAACATTTTTTAATACATTGCAACAGTTTACAAATTGACATTTTTATAGAAGAGCTTAACAAAAGATTGTTAGACCTCAAAATGTACAACTACAGGCATTAGAAGCAAATAAAAATTCTATATTTATTTTTGCAAATGAAATTGATTTGATTGGTTTTGATATTACTAAACTCTGACAAAGGTATCGACAAGAATTACATTGCGTACTTTGCCATTGCTTCTATTAGATTATTATTTAGTGTTTCAACAGCATATAAACCTCTGTAACCATATGTTAATATTAACTAGTGGTTGAGTGCACGTTATATTTAGGAATATTCTAGCATTATATAGCATCGTTAATGAGAGGAAAAACAAAAACAAAAAAAGTTCCAGGTAGTGTCAGTATCTGCCTTGTTTAGTTATTTAACACTGCTTTTCTTTATTATGACTGTGTTCAATTAATTAACAATTAGTCTTTGACATTTAGCCACAGACCGTGGGGGTTCATCATTTCTGTAGTACACACACACACATACAGTGCATCCGGAAAGTATACACAGCGCTTCACTTTTTCCACATTTTTTTACGTTACAGCTTTATTTCAAATTGTATTAAATTAATCTCTTTCCTCAAAATTCTACACAAAATACCCCATTATGACCATGTGAAAAAAGTTTTCTTGAGAATTTTGAAAATTTATTAAAATTAAAAAACAAAGAAATAATATTTACTTAAGTATTCACAGCCTTTGCTTAATACTTTGTAGAACCACCTTTGGCAGCAACTACAGCCTCAAGTCCTTTTGAATATGATGCCACAAGCTTAGCACACCTATCTTTAGGCAGTTTTGCCCATTCTTCCTTGCAGTACCTTTGAAGCTCAATCAGGTTGGATGGGAGACGTCTGTGCACAGCCATTTTCAGATCTCTCCAGAGATGTTCGATCGGATTCAAGTCTGGGCTCTGGCTGGGCCACTCCAGAACATTCACAGAGTGGTCCTGAAGCCACTCCTTTGAGATCTTGGCTGTGTGCTTTGTGTCGTTGTCCTGCTGAAAAATGAATCGTCGCCCCAGCCTGAGGTCAAGAGCGCTCTGAAGCAAGTTTTCATCCAGGATGTCTCTGTACATTGCTGCATTCATCTTTATAATAATAATAATAATAATAATAATACATTTTATTTCATAGGCGCCTTTCTGACACTCAAGGACACCTTACAGTTTACAAAAAAAAAAAAAAAAAAAAAAAAAAAAAATCCTGACTAGTCTGCCAGTTCCTGCTGCTGAAAAACATCCCCATAGCATGATGCTGCCACAACCATGCTTGACTGTAGGGATGGTATTGGCCTCGTGATGAGCAGTGCCTGGTTTCCTCCAAACATGACGCCTGGCATTCACACCAAATAGTTCAATATTTGTCTCATCAGACCAGAGAATTTTGTTTCTCATGGTCTGAGAGTCCTTCAGGTGCCTTTTGGCAAATTCCAAATGGGCTGCCTTGTCCCGTTTACTAAGCAGTGGCTTTTGCCTGGTCACTCTGCCATACAGGCTTGATTGGTGGATTGCTGCAGAGATGGTTGTCCCTCTGCAAGGTTCTCCTCTCTCCACGCAGGAACGCTGGAGCTCTGACAGAGTAATCATCGGGTTCTTGGTCACCTCCCTGACCAAGGAGCTTCTCCCCGATCGCTCAATTTAGACGGCCGGCCAGCTCTAGGAAGAGTCCTGGTGATTCCAAACTTCTTCCATTTACGAATGATGGAGGCCACTGTGCTCATTGGGACCTTCAAAGCAGCAGAAATGTTTCTGTATCCTTCCCCAGATTTTGTCTCGGAGGTCTACAGACAATTCCTTTGACTTCATGCTTCGTGTTTGCCCTCTGACATGCAGTCAACTCTGGGACTTTATATAGACAAGTGTGGTGCCTTCCAAATCATGTCCAATCAACTGGATTTACCACAGGTGGACTCCATTTAAGCTGTAGAAACATCTCAAGGATGATAAGTGGAAACAGGATGCACCTGAGCTCAATTTTGAGCTTCATGGCAAAGGCTATGAATACTTATGTAAATGTGATTTCTTAGTTTTTTATTTTTAATAAATTTTCAAAACTCTCAAGAAAACTTTTTTCACATGGTCATAATGGGGTATTTTGTGTAGAATGTTGAGGAAAGAGATTAATGTAATACAATTTGGAATAAGGCTGTATCGTAAGAAAATGTGGAAGCGCTGTGAATACTTTCCGGATGCACTGTATATGTATATATACTAACACTTCTGTTTTTGTTTTTTTTCTCTTTTACTAGATTACAGATTTTTCTTCAGGCTTCTTCACTGGAACCAAACTAGCCTGTTGGATAAAAGGAGAAGTGCCATGGAGGTTTTTTCCCAAACTATCTATTTACCTTAGAGCAATTAACACCAGCCAAACATTCTGCCTCACAATTTTTCCACAGGTAGGAATTTATATATATATATATATATATATATATATATATATATATATATATATATATATATATATATAAAACTGTATAATATATAACTATTAACATTATAAAGGAAATCAAGGCTTTATATGTATAGCACAAAAAAGCATTAAGATATAAAAAGAACATATTCATAAAAGACAATCAAATTAAAACCAAATAAAGAATATCCATCCATCTATTATCTTCCATTTCATCATGTACTAGGGTCGCTGGGCTCCAATCTATTGTTGTCTTCGCTGAAGCAGTAGTTGAAAGATTTTCAGAGTTATGAGCGTTTGTTTGGAGTGTGGAAATAGATGGAAAATTTGCTTTCTCTCACACACACACATCCAACATCCAAACAGGATTAGGAAGCATGGTCAGGTGCATCATCAGAGCAGTCTGCTGAAAATATTTCAGCTCACACAGTTCACAGAAGCTCTGAAGCATCAGGGCAAATTTTACTGCCTTCTTAGCATTTCTTAGCATCTTCTTTGCATTTTAAGCCCTTCTGTAGTTCTTTCAGGAAATACAAATCTAGTTTTCATTACGTTTTTCAAAGATGCCTTTTTTATTTTTATTACTTTTAATTACTTTTATTACTTTTATTTTTATTAGATTTGTCTATTTGTCTGTGTGTCTGATAAAAAGTTGCAAATGCTATTTCACCCACTTACCATTATCCGATTAAGCTGAAAATTTGCAGAATTGTTCATCATCAATGACAACACATGAATCACTTAAAAATTACCAATTTTTGGCTGGAGGGCGCGATGAGCTGCTACTGAGATCTCGCGAGAGCTGTGCGTGAGTAATGGCGACATAGAGGTAAAAATATACAGCAACAGGTAAAACAAGCCAATATATTTAAATCAATATACATATATAAATATATACAATCTAAAGTATAAAATACGTTATTAAATACAATCGTTCCTTTACAATAAAACAAACTGGACGAGGAAACCTTGGCCAGTTTGGAAAGTTACGTGGACGAGTGCTTTGAAAACATCGTGTTGGGTAAGTTAAAAACACATCCAACAAACATGAGCACACCAACCTCCAAACGCACTCGTTCAGAACGTGCATCAAGCGGATCCACACTATCCCCGGAAAAAAGCTTCAATGAAGTCCTGGATTCCATCGACAAGAAGTTATCCAGTCTGGATGCCCGGCTCGCCTTGGTGGAAATTTTACACCAAGAATTCCAAAAATTAAGAGAATCTTTGGAATACAGTCAGGAGCAGGTTGTGTCACTCGCTGCTGAGAACAAAGTGCTACGGGACAACGTCAAACAACTGTCCGAAGGGATGAATAAAATATCTGACGAAAATAGGAAAATGAGAGAATCCATCCTCGATTTACAAGCACGAAGCATGAGAGACAACCTGGTTTTCAGTGGGATTGCCGAGCGAGCTGAAGAGGACGCAGAAACTTCAGTTCGCGAGTTCATCCAGCAACAGCTGAAACTTCCATCTGAGACGGTAAAAAAACATCACTTTTCATCGTGTTCACCGGCTCGGCGGCAAAAAGCCCGATAACAAGCGCCCTCGACCTATTGTTGCTAAATTCGAGCACTTTAAACAGAAAGAGCAGGTAAGGAGTCAGGGCAGAGAGCTGCGTGGTACACATTACAGTGTGAATGATCAGTTTCCTAAAGAGATTCTCGATAGGAGGCGAGTATTATTCCCAATCAGAAAAAAATATATTACTGAAGGTATCCGAGCTACAGTGGCTGTAGACAAACTATATGTCAATGGTCAGCTGTACAGGGATAGAGAGGTCACCCCGTGGCTTTATTAGGATAAACCTGAGTAATATTAGGATAGCTTAGGTTAGTCCGAATATATAAAGTATTTAGTTAAACAGCAAACTAACTGGTAAAGATAAACAACGCACAGCTCTGTATAATGCTTTCACTGATGGAGGTGAACAGGGTCAGGGCTGTGTTTTTGTTTTTTTCCTTCTTTCTTCCTTCTCTTGTTCTATCATTTCCTTCTGTTAATACACCTTTCTCTCACTTTTTTTTCTTTCTCCTTCTTTTTAAAAAGCATGCGAAACCACACACACAAATACTTCACAAGGCAACCCTATATATCTCATTTTCTTTCACATCCAACACCCTTTTAACTTTTATTTCTCTGGTATCTGACACTGCATCTAAGTTTCCAATTTGGCAAACACAAGCATTAACATTGCATATAGTTGAGTCTCTCTATCTCTAATGGACATGCATGGTTCAACTTTAACCACATCCTTTACTCAAATCACACTAACGCCACTATGAGCACAATAAGATTTGTCTCATGGAATGTTAATGGAGCCAATACACAACAGAAAAGAATTAGTATACTTAACCAGCTTAAAAGACTAAAGGCAGAGGTTGTCTTATTACAGGAGATTCATAAATCTGCCACAACTGCAGATGATCTTAAATCATCAGAGTATCCTGTTGTGTTCTCTGCTTGTTATAGCTCAAGACAAAGGGGAGTAGCAATATTAATACACAAAAATATTAATTATTCAATAATAGACACAGTCACAGACCCAGAGGGTAGATACATAATAATAAAGTTATCTATACATAATCACAAGTTATGTCTAGTCAGCATATACGGTCCAAACATCGATAATAGCTCTTTCTTTCACAATTTCTTCTCTACACTATCTGATCACTCGGATTGCTCACTACTTCTTGGAGGTGACCTCAACTTTGCTCTAAACGAAGACATGGACAGGCTTAGCACAGCAGGAACTCAGCGCAGTTGGCAGTCTATAAACATAGTCAAACAATACATGAATGATTATGGACTTTGCGACGCATGGCGATCTTTTCACCCAAACCAACGAGAATATACTTTTTTTCTCACATGCTCATCACTCTTACTCTCGTCTGGATTACTTTTTAGTTAGTAACACATTGTTGGCTAACATTGCAGACACCGAGATACATCCTATGGCTGTCAGTGATCATGCTCCTATCTCTTTAACTTTAATAATCCAGAAAGGAATTCTAAAAAATATAAATTGGAGACTTAATACATCATTGCTCAATGATGTAGATTTTATCAAATATTTTAAAGAAGAATGGGCCTTATATTTAGAGCACAATGATTTACCTGGAATGCCTGCGTCTATTCTCTGGGAAGCAGGGAAAGCAGTAATGAGAGGTAAAATAATATCATTCTCATCACATAAAAAGAAAAAAGAAACTAAACGTATTCAGGAATTAGAAGAAGTCATTAAATTATTAGGAGCCCCTCAAGACGAGGGAATCTTGGACAAATTACGCAAAGCAAAATTAGAATTAAACGAACTTACCAAAAATAAAACTAAATTCCTAATCCAAAGACTTAGAATAGATAACTTCGAACATGGAAACAAATCAGGCAAATATTTAGCGAACCAGCTCAAAATTAATAAGGAAAAAAACAACCATATCTGGTGTTAAAGACATAACTGGGAACATAGTTTATGATCCTGGAAGCATAAATAATATTTTCAGAGACTTCTACAAAGCTCTATATTCACCCCAGATAAACCCATCAGATACAGACATTAATCAATTTTTAGATAAAAAATCACTACCCAAATTATCCAGTAGTCAAGTAATAGAGCTGGACTCCCCACTGACAGCAGCTGAACTTCAAAAAGCCCTCCAAAGCATGCCTAATAATAAGGCTCCTGGGCCGGACGGATTCCCGGCAGAATTCTACAAGATATTCTGGAATATCTTAGGACCAATATTTTACAGAATGCTGCAGGAAAAGGAGCAAAATGGTAGACTTCCCAAAAATATGAACTCTGCCAACATCAGTCTCCTGTTGAAACCAGGCAAAGACCCTGTACTTCCTACCAGTTACCGTCCTATATCCCTTATTAATGTAGATCTCAAAATAATTTGCAAGGCCCTTTCAAAAAGACTGGAGAAGATAACTCCACTCTTAATACATTCTGACCAAACTGGCTTTATCAAGGGAAGGCATTCATCTACAAATACACGCAGATTATTTAATTTAATAGATTATTCGTATAGTAAAAACATTGCAACTGCTATATTGTCCCTAGATGCAGAAAAAGCTTTTGATAGAGTAAACTGGAAATTCTTATTCACAACCTTGCAAAAATTTGGCTTTGGAAACTACTTCATTAATTGGTTAAAAATGTTATATAGCTCACCAATGGCATGTGTTAGAACAAATAACCAAACATCCTCTAGCTTTTGTCTCCAAAGGGGCACTCGGCAGGGTTGCCCACTCTCTCCGTCATTATTTGCTATTTTCATTGAGCCTTTAGCGACTGCTATCAGGCAAACTACAGATATTAAAGGCATACAATGCAAGAATATAGAACATAAAATTAGTCTCTATGCTGATGATGTTTTACTTTTTCTTCAACATTCGGAGAACTCTCTATCTCAGGTTATTACATTAATTAACTCTTTTTCAAAAGTATCAGATTATTCTATAAATTGGTTAAAGTCTACAGTTCTTCCAATAAACTGCTCATTTAACAATCCTCTTACTACCAAACTACAGTCAGGAAACATTGTATATTTGGGTATTAATATTTCTCCTAGATTGGAAGACTTAGTAAAACTGAACCACATTCCGCTCTTAAAGAAAATTGAAGATGATCTCAATAGATGGAAATCACTACCCATATCACTCATGGGAAGAGTTGCCTCAATTAAAATGATGGTACTACCTAGATTAAACTATTTATTCTCAATGACTCCAAATAAACCCCCACCGCACTGGTTTAGATCATTGGACTCGATCATCTTAAAATTCCTTTGGAAAAACAAAACCCCACGTATTAGCTTAAAATCATTACAGAAAACTAAAGCCAAGGGAGGTCTAGAACTTCCTAACTTTTATCATTACTTCTTAGCTAACAGGTTACAATATATTTCAAGATGGTTAAAACACAGCCCATTAGATGAATCCTGGCTAGACACTGAACAAGCTTTATGTCAGAATATAAAAATTTCGGATCTTCCATTCATCAGCCCAAATATAAAACGACATGTATGCTTTAAAAACATTAATATAAGCTCATCCCTGACAGCATGGTGGGAGTTTCTTAAAATGATTAAGTCTTCAATAATCCCATGCAAAAAAACACCCATCTGGAACAATCCTGACATCCTACAACAAAATACTATGTTAAACTTCCCAAATTGGAGAAGTAACGGAATTGAATACCTGGAACATATTTTTGAGGGCATAGATTTTATACCATTTGACAGATTAATAACACAATATGGCATAAACAAAAAACAATTTTTAGAATATCAGCAAATTAAATCTATAATAAAAAATAAATTTAAGCTCAATAACACTAGATTAGAAACACCATTAGCTGATTCAGAATTTATTAATCTTAAACCCCCCAAATTACTATCGCAAATCTACAAGTTAATATCTAAAATAGACTGCTCAATATCACTTCCTATTGGGAAATGGGAATCAGACTTGGCAGTTAACTATGAACAAGACACTTGGTCTCAAATATGTTCAAGAACTTTTAAAATGACTAGAAACCCCAATTTACAATTAATACAGTATAAACTTCTTTACAGAGTACATTATACAGGCCAGCGAATGTTCCAAATGGGTTTTGCTTCATCTAACACCTGCTCACAGTGCACAGGTAACATACCTGATGATTACATGCATGCTCTCTGGTTCTGTCCACCTGTTCAGAGGTTCTGGGCTCGGGTATGTGAAGACTTATCTGAGTGTCTGCAATGTAATATTCCACTATCTCCGTCTGTTTGCTTATTGGCTAAATTAGATGATGTCACTTTAGAGAAAAATAGATCTTATGTGATTTTCACGGCCTTATGTATCGCAAAGAAAACTATACTTATGAATTGGAAAAAACAAAAACGCTCTTAGTATTAATCAGTATAAAAATCTTTTGTTAGATCACATTAGTCTTGAGACAACCTCTGCTGCCACATCAGATCCATCTCTTTGGGCTTCCCTGATTGACTCGATCACGTAGGGTGGGTGGGGGGTCCTCGGTCTCATCTGCTGCGGGGCTGATGTGGCTGATGTTGGGGTTTGGGGGCGTCCGGGGGAGCCTGGGGGCTGGGTCGGCGGGGGTACCTGGGTAGGGGTGCTGCCGCTCGCCGCCCGGGGCGGGCCTCGTGGGGGGTGGGGGGTGGCCTCTAGTGGCTGCGTGCGGGTCTGGGGTGGTTGGTGGCCGCAGGCGCGGGCTCAGCTGGCGGCCTGGCTGCCCTGGGGTGGATTCGGGGTGGGCCCGGGGGGGTTGGGGCTGTCGGGGTGGGTTGCCCCCGGGCTGGGGTCCTGGCCGGGCCTGGGGGGCCTGGACCCGGGCGGGCGTGTTGCCGGGGCATGCCTCGGTGTGTGGCCCCTGGCTGGGGGTCTTCGGTCCATTGGTGGGCTGTGGGTCTCGTTGGCCGGGGGGGCTCTGGGTCGCGGGGGGGGGGGGGGGGGGTGTGGCCGGGCGGGGGGGTAGATCAGGCTCTGCCTGGGTGTCCTGTGTTATATGTGCTGAGAGTTATCTGACTGTTTGGGTGGGAGTAGAATTTCCTCTGGGGTGGGGACCGGTGGAGGGCCTCGGTGCTGGCTGGCTCTTGGGGGGGGCACGCTCCCGGTGGCTGCCTTGTGCTCTGGGTGGCTGGGTGGGCATGCTCGGTGGGATCGCCCTTGTTGGAGTTTGGTGGCTGCTACGGCTGGGGGGGGCTGGCTGTGGAGCTGGGGGTGGTGGCTTGGGGATCTGGATGGCCCCGGGGTGGGTGGGGTGTTGGTCCCGCCTTCGGCAGTCCCCTGGGCTCTGTCCATTCATGGCCTCTTGCTGCCCAGCCTGGTATGGTGCACCATCTGCCCTGGAGCGGGGGCACTGGGGCCTCCCTCCCTGGGTGGATCTCGGGGAACGGGGAGCCTACTGGGGTCAGTGGGGGGGCTGGCTCCCTGGGGGCGTTTGCGCCCCCAGTTGTTTCTCCCCATCCCTCGTCGCATCCCTCCATCCTCTTCACTTCAATTCCACTCATGTAGGGCTTTGGGGTTCCATGACCACCTGGACCCCAATTTTATTATACACCCTAGACATTCACTATTAACACTCTCATGACACTCACATATAGGGCCTTGGGAATGGGCATTATGTGGCGTGCAGTGGGTGGGGCTGCTAAGCGGTCTCACCACTGTCGCCTGGGCCTGCTCCCAACATTACACATAGACACTTAGGGTTTGGGCTGGAGTGGGGGTGCACGTCTCTGGGTCGGATCATGTGCCCCCTCCTCCCCCTTTTAATCGCACCTTAAAAAAACAACAAGCATCAACAGCATATCTGGGGGTGGGGGTATGTGTGTGGGGGTCTTAAGCCACTCCCCCGTTTCCCGTTATGCCGCTTGGGGTGGGGGGTAGGTGAATAAGGGGCAGTCCGTCTGGTGGGGGCGGGGGCGGTGGGTGGGCTGCGGGGCTTGGGGGGGTGGTGGGGGCGGGGCCGGTGTTCTGGCTTCCCTGGGCCTGTTTGGATTCTTGGGTCATTGCCCTGGGCTGTGCGGTCATTCCTCTGGCCGGGCTTGTCGCCGGGGTCTGGCGGGCGCTCGGCGGGGGGTGTCTGCTTGGCTGTTGGTGGTGCTCGGCGGTGGTCGGGGGCGGGTCCTCACCGTGGCGGGGGCTTGCCCTGCCGGTCTGGTGCAGCCCGGGCTGTGGGACGGCCTTGCGGGTTCGTGGCTTTGGCCGTCCCCTCCTCTCCACCCTGGAGAGAATGGGTTTACCCTCTGGGTCCGGATGTGGGTTCCCACCAATAGGGGGCGGACGCATGTCCTGGACCCAGAGTGTGTATGGGGAGTATGAGTGAGTGTGGCGTATATGTTACTGTATATGTTTACTTCGAATGAGTGGAGGTGAGTATGAGGGTGGGATGGTATGAGTGCGTTTGTGTGTGAATGTGTATTTGTCAGGCTGGGGCCTGGTCTGCTCCCTCTCCTGGGTCATCTAGGGTCCGCCTGATGGTGGCCCCCACCTCCGCGTCGCATTCCCCTCCCGGGGGGGTTGTGCCCTTTGCCCTCTGGTGGGCTGGTGGCTCTCGGTTTCGGGGGCTGGGCGCCGGGGGGTGTGCTGGCTGGGCCTGGTGGCTGCCTGGTTGGGTTTGGGCCCCGTGGCCCCGGGGGGCCCTGGCTGGGGGGTGGCGCGCCTCGGGGTCCCGGGCCTCCGTGTCCATGGTCGGATCTGCTCTGGCGTGGCGAGTGCCGGCGGGGTTTGAGTGCTTGGGGCTGCTGACCCCTGGGCTCGGCGGGGGGCTGCTGGGGGCTTCCCTCGGCTCTCCCTTTGGGTCCGTTCGGGGGGGTGGGGTGTGCGGTTGTCCCTGCATTGGGGCCCCTGGGGGCGCGGCGCCTGGGACCTCCGCGGTGCCTTTGGCCCTGGTCTTCCTGGTGTCTGCCTCGGGCCTTGGGGTCGGGGCCGGGGGTCCCCCACGGTCACTACTACAAATTCCCATTTGGCATTTCTAAGGAAGAAATCTTTCATCTACTTGCATGCTCACAACTGCACACAAACAGGTGTTCAGATCCTGGTTTCTTAAAATTGTCTTTCTTTTCGTTAATTTATAAAATCAATTAAAAGAATAGTTTAAATAAATAAATAAATATATTTATACTGGAAATTGTAATTAATTTTAATATATGAAGGTAAATGTAGGTATGGATGTGTGTGTATTTATGTATGTGTGTATGTATGTGTATATGTATGTGTGTATATGTGTATGTGTATGTATATATGTGCGTATGGGCATATATGTACTTATGCGTAGGCGCGTATATGTGTATGTGTATGTATGTATGTGTATATATGTATATGTGTGTGTGTATGTATGTATGTATATATATATATATATATATATATATATATATATATATATATATATATATATATAATTGTATTTATTTATTTATTTTCTTTTCTCTTTATTTATTTATTTATTTTTTTTCTTTTCTCTGTTGGTCTTTTCTTCTTTCCTCCCACCACTTTCGTATACCTCTTTTTTTTTTTCTTTTTTCCTTCTTCTTTTCTGTTTCTTTTTCCATCTCCGTGGTTGCTGTACAGATATGATCCCCAAAAAAATTTGCAATAAAGTTTTAAATATATACCAAGTGGAGCATCATGGAGAAATACCTGTATGCTCCACTTGTAAAATCAAAACTGTTGGGCCTGATTTAGACACTCAGACATCAATCCTGAGTTTCACAATGGCAGACAGGACACGGAAAAAAAAAAAAAAAAAAAAACTTAAAAATTACCAATTAATTAACTAATTAGTGGTAATTAATTAATTTTCTTTTCTATGAATAAATTGTACATTTTTTTTTTACTAAAGTTCATACTTCACAAGCAGAATTTATTTAGGATCAATTTAACACAATATATGGGTGGTTTTTAAAAATTTTTTTTTTCATATTTTGCTTGTTTATATTTGATACTGTTATTTTTAACCTTCTTTAATATTACTTGCTGCTGTTAAAACATGGATTTTTACATGGTGGGACCATGCCATGCTTTATATAATATGGTGTGCAAGGGTTCATTCTTTTAGAATCCCTAACAACAGACCTTCCGTTGTCTAAATTGTCACCTTTTGTGAATCATGAAGTCATTGCCACCACATTAATACTTACTACATAATGGCCCAAATTAAAACCATACATTGGAACCGCAGAGGTCTCCAAGCTAACTTTACAGAGTTTTCTGTTGCTTTCTGCCTGCAAAAAAATAAAGCTTAATCCACCTCCAGATCTTAGTTTGAAAGGCTACTCAAGCTACATCAACCCCAATCTATTCCTCACCACTCGGAATATACAGCCATCCTTTTCATGAAAAACATAATCTACAGATCAATCTCCCTGACATCCAGAATACAGGACACTGCAAACCAGCTCTCTCTTTAAAGGAGTATGTTCCATTCATCTTCCTTCAGACTTTTTGAACAATTACCTTCAAATGCTACAAATACCTTTTCTCATGATAGGTGACTTTATCTGCCACAAACCTGTTGTGGGAAAGTGGTAGTACTAACACCAATATAGAGTGATTGAACATCTGGTTACATCAAGCAATATATGCCTACTAAATACAGGAACTAATATGTACCCTCACCCAGGACAAGGGTGTATTCTGCTATTGATCTCTCTATGTGTTCTCCAGAGATTTATACTGATTTGAATTGGCAAAGAGAAGATGATCTTTGTGAAAATGACTACTACCCACTGAGTATCAGCATATATATAATAGAATAAGCATGTCATCTAAAAAGAAATGGATGTTGAAAAAAAGGTGACTGGTCTTTATTTAGCTTATTTATTTAGCTATTTGTGTGAACAAAAATTACGAAACCTCCACCCAGTCGCAAATGATTTTATAAAACAGTTCTCAGACATCATTCTTTAATCTGCAGCAAAGAATCAATGCCCAAATAGTCAGTAAGATTCATCCATCCATCCATTATTTTCTGCTTTATCCTGTACTAGGGTCACAGGGGGGTTCCCTATGCCCATCCAGGGGACATCGTTATGGGCACTGGGCAGATACACCCAGGACAGAGCACTAATCCATTGCTGGTCACACACCCACTCACACAGACACACACACAAACACACTCTATATGGGGAAATTTGGAGAATTCAATTGACCTTGATTCATGTTTTTTGGACAGTAGGTGGAAACCGAAGAACCCGGAGGAAACCCATGCAGAGACAGGGAGAACATGGAAACTCCACCCAGATGGGGATTAGGAAGGATCATCAACAAAGCAAAAAGGGAGAACTTTGTGAATACATTTACATTACATTTACATTTAGTCATTTAGCAGACGCTTTTATCCAAAGCGACTTACAAATGAGAACACCACAAGTCAGAAGCCATGGAGAAAACCAACTATACTGTAAGTTCATCAAACCTGATTGTTATTCGAAGCTGCGCCCTTACCCCATTTTTTTTATTTTTATTTATTTATTTATTTAAAAAAAAAAATTTTTATAACAGGTATTTGTTAAATAGATGCGTCTTAAGTAGTTTCTTAAAACTGTTTAGAGATTCTGCCTTACGGACAGAGTTGGGAAGATCGTTCCACCATTTTGCAGTGGTGAACGCCACAGAGTGAGAATTAGCTCCTCGGTGAGGTGGAATCGCCAGGCGGCAATCATCACTGGAGCGAAGTGAACGAGTCAGAGTGTATTTTGAAAAGATAGAGTGAAGGTAAGAGGGGGAAGATCCAGAAATGGTTCTGTATGCCAGAGTCAGCGACTTGTACTGAATGCGAGCAGCTACAGGAAGCCAATGGAGGGAAGTGAGTAATGGAGTGACATGAGTTCGCTTGGGCTGGTTAAACACGAGTCGGGCTGCAGAGTTTTGAATTAGTTGAAGAGGTCTGATTGTGGAAGTTGGGATACCAGCAAGTAACGCATTACAATAATCAAGCCGGGATAAGACTAGGGCTTGAACAAGCAGTTGGGTAGCATGTTCAGTCAAAAAGGGTCTGATCTCCCTTATGTTATAAAGAAGGAATCTACAAGACGGGCGGTTTTGATAACATGATCAGAGAGTTTAAGGTGGGAGTCTATTGTGAACCCAAGGTTCCGGACCGAATCAGTTGGGGAGATTGTGGAGCCATCAATTTGGAAGGTCAGGTTGTGATGGATTGAGGGTTTAGCTGGGATAATGAGAAGCTCTGTTTTTAATTAAAGTTTAATTTGAGATGATGGGCCTTCATCCAGACAGATATGTCAGAGAGGCATGCAGATACCCGATTTTAGATGGTGGTATCATCAGGGGCAAAAGACAGATGAAGTTGAGTGTCATCAGCATAGCAGTGGTAAGAGAACCCATGCGCCTGGATGACTGTGCTCAGTGATGTCATGTAAAGAGAGAAGAGGAGAGGACCAAGTACAGAGCCCTGAGGCACACCAGTGCGTACTTGGTGAGAGTTAGAGATCTCCCCATTCCATGACACTTTGAAGGTCCTTCCTGTGAGATAGGATCGAAACCATTCAAGGGTCGTCAGAGACATCAGCTGACAGAGAAGTGTTAGGAGGGGGAGAGGGAGGAGTTAGTATGGAGTTGAAAGTACTGAATAAGGTGCGGGCATCTGAGATGCATGTTACCTTGGACTGGAAGAACAAGGATTTTGCAGCAGTTACATCCTTGGAGAAAGTGGCAAGTGAGGACTGGTAAGTTTCTAAGTCTGAAGACAGACCAGACTTACGGCATTTTCTTTCGGCAGAACGAAGAGAAGTACGTTGCTTCCGAAGCGTCTCCGTGAGCCAGGGACTGGACGGAGAACTATGTGTTTTCCTGGTGGATTGTGGACAGACCTGATCAAGACATGAAGCCAAGGTGGAGCAGAATGTGCTTGATGCAGTGTTGGTGTCAAGGGTTAAGAAGTTACTGATGCTAGGAAGGGCATCTGTAACCAAGTCAGCAAAGAATGTGTTAGAGAGGGCACTAAGATTGTGACGTACCTGAGATGTTTTACTGATGATCACGGGAGAAGGTGGAAGAGAGACAGAGAACTGTATGAAGAAGTGGTCTGATTAATGAAGTGGAGTGATGTGTATGTCAGAAGAGAGACATGAGCGCGTCATGATGAGGTCGAGCTGGTTGCCAGCCCGGTGGGTAGCTGAGGTGCGGAGTAGATGGAGGTCCAGACTGGAGTTGAGATCGAGGAACTCAGCGGCGTACGGTCGGTCTAAGTGAATGTTGAAATCGCCGAGGACAACAAGAGGACAACCATCATCTGGGAGAGATGATAATAACATATCAAATTCCTCGACGAAGTTATCTAGTTGACCTGGGGGACGATAGATGACAAGAAAATGACATTTAACCGGTTCAATGATTGTCAGTGCATGGAATTCGAATGAGACAGTGTTTGATAAAAGTGTAAGAGGAGAGAATTTCCATTTGTGGGTAATAAGCAAACCTGTGCCACCTCCTCTTTTGCCAATGCGAGGAGAGTGAGAGAAGTGGAAATTAGTTGAAAGGGCAGCTGGTGTCGTGGAATTCTCTGGACGAATCCACGCCTCAGTGAGGGCTAAAACCTGAAGACCAGCATGAGCCGCAAAAGCAGGAATGAAATCAGATTTCTTGGTGGCTGACTGACAATTTCATAGTCCTGCAGAGAAGGTGAAGGGCTCGCTTGTATTCACCTGCTGCAGAGTTCGCAGGTGTGCAAGAGTGCGCCTTCTCCTCTGAGGAAAGGAGCGTCTGTGTGAGGAGGAAATGACAGGGATGAACTGAAAACACATGCTGAAGAGAAAAGTGTGAATGGATAAGAAAATGGATTGACTACTTAGAGATGTCCTTAGATGCCTTGTCGTTGTCCTTGCTCGGTGGACTCGCGCAGGTAGACTCGCAGGTCTTTACACAAATAGGTCTTCACACGAGTAATAAACACTTCTTTAAGATATGCAAGGAATATGATTAAAAACATGAAGAAAAAAAAGACAACCCTTTTCACCTATATCACATTAAAACTAAAAGTCATAAACTAACCACTGAACAAGATACTGCTGATGCTCTGGTAACTCACAATGAATCAACTTCATCTGCTACAAGCCATCACCAAGATTTTAAAAAGTTAAGACTTCAGATCTACCAAATACAAATTAGAATATCATCAAAAAGTGACTTTATTTCTGTAATTCAATTTAAAAAAGAAGTGAAACATATATTATATAGTTTCATTACAAACAGAGTGATCATTTTCAAGTGTTTTTCTGTTCGTTATGATTCTTATGGTTTACGACCAATGAAAATTCATTGTCATTATCTAAAGAAATTGAATATTATATAAGACTGACTAAAATAATGATTTTTAATGCAGAAATGTTGGCCTACTGAGAAGTCTGTACAGTAAATGCACTCAATACTTGGTCAGGGCTTCTTTTGCACTGTGACTCTGTTGAAGTGTTATGCAATCCCAGGTTTCTTTAATAGCAGCCTTCATCTATTCTGCATTGTTGGGTCGGGTGTCTTTCTCTTAACAATACCCCATAGATTTTCTATGGGTTTTAGGACAGGTGAGTTTGCTGGCATTTCAAGCAAAGTGTTTATTAAACCAGGTATTAGTATTTTTGGCAGTGTGGCCAGGTTCCAAGTCCTGCTAGAAAAAGAAATTTATGTCTTTAAAAAGCTTGTCAGCAGAGGGAAGCATGAGGTGCTCAAAAAATTCTCGTAGACTACCGCGATAACTTTGGTCTTGATATCACACAGTGGACCTAAATCAGCAGATGACATGGCTCCCCAAACCATCACTGATTGTGGAAACTTCACACTCTAGACCTCAAGCACCTCTTCCTCCACACTCTGGGACCTGGGAAATTTACTTTCATCTGAAAACAACACCTTGGACCTCTGAGCAACAGTCCAGTTCTTTTTCTCCTTGGCCCAGACAACACGCTTCTGGCATTGTCTGTTGGTCATGAGTTGCTTAACACAAGTAATGTGACAGTTGTAATCCATGTCCTGGATATATGTGTGTGTGGTGACTGCACTGACTCTGGAGTCCAGGAGTCCACTCCTTGCGCTGTGGTTAACCTGGTTGCTGGTGCACTTTTTTCTACCACACTTTCCTTCCACTAGACTTTCCATTAATATCCTTGGATAGAGAATTCTGTGAACAGCCAGCTTCTTTAGCAATTACCTTTACCCTTCTTGTGAAATGTGTCAAGGACTGCCTTCTGAACAGCTGACAAGTTGAACAGAGACAATGCGCGGCACCGCAACGTGGTTGAACGCGGAAGGAGAGAGAGACACCGGGTATACATAACCACAAACAAAGACGTGCGCCGACTTACAGGAAAACTAAGAATAAATAACAAATCCAACTGAACACGTGCACAAAACAAACCAATCACCCAACTGAAACAATTAAGGACCAAACGAGGGACAGGTGCCACAGGCACCTGTGACATACCCCCACACCAAGGGTCGCGCTAAAAGGGAAGCGACCCAAAAAAAAAAAATAAAAATAATAATAACAATAAACAGTTCTCAAAAAACTAAAACGGGGGGGGGGGGGGGGGGGGGGGGGGGGGGGGGGGGGGTGGGGGGGGGGGGGGGGGGGGGGGGGGGGGGGGGGGGGTAACGTTCCCTCTGGCGATGAAGCCTGCTGGCTGCCCCCTGCTGACAGCGTGGAGTACATCACCTCGCTGCGGGGGTGCGGATCGGCGCCCTCTTGCTTGCGAGACGGGTATAGCGCCCCTGGTGTCCGGAGTCTGCGGCTGGCGTACCCTGGTGCTCGGAAAAGGCGATGGAGCAGTCCCTGGCGCCCAGACTCGGCAATCGGCGAACCCTGGTACTCGGCTTCAGCGGCGCAGCCTCTGGTCCTCCGGCTCAGCGGTGGGTGACCCCTGGTGTCCGGAACTCTCCAGATAGTTTGGCACGTCTTTCTGTTACCGATCTGTCTGTTCTTCCCCGGAGGAGGGCGGCTACGCGGAGGTATTGCGTACGACCGCTCGCGTCTAGTGAGCGCTCCCCGGGTACCGACCACGCGGGGAATAAAGCGTGCGCCGGTCCACGGAAAGCACTCCCACGAGTGCGACCCACGCGGAGACAATGCGCAGCGCCGCAACGTGGTTGAACGCGGAAGGAGAGAGAGACACCAGGTATACATAACCACAAACAAAGACGTGCGCCGACTGACAGGAAAACTAAGAAAAAAAAACAAATCAACTAAACACGTGCACAAAACAAACCAATCACCCAACTGAAACAATTAAGAACCAAACCAGGGACAGGTGCCACAGGCACCTGTGACAAGTATAGAGTATCCTAATGATTTTTCAACGGGTCCTGATCTCCTTCATTATCAGCTTTTTTTAAACACCTCTCAATTTCTCTCTTCTCAGATTTTTACATTGCATAAACAACATCTGGTTGTCAAAGACCTCTTCTATTTTTTGGAAGAAAGCAGAGATTCTTCTTATTATTAAACCTGAAAAAGATCCATCTGAAAAAAACAGTTATCAACTTGTGCCCTAACAAGATGCCTGGGCAAAATGATTGAATGAATGGTAAACTGGAAGCTAGTTTGGTTTTTGGAAAATTTTTAATAAACACCAGAGTGGATTCAGAAAGGGCAAATGTACAGGGGATAATATAATCATAATGGAAAAATAAATACATGATGGACTTGCAAACAAGCAACATGTTTTCTCTTTGACATAGAAAAGGCGTTTGTGTCAAACCGGCGCTGTCCGTCCAACGGCGGTGCTGGGCGGTGCTACGTTGGTGCGAGTAAGCGAGCCAGGCAACCAGGTGAGCGGCAAGGTGGTCTTTATTCACAGATCAGCGTGAACGACGCTGAAAGCACGGTGGAACGTGCTGGGAGCTAACCATCAACAATACAAACAAAACCTAAACCGAAGCGCGATCGTAATACCGAAACGACACCGAACGGAACATAGCGGAACGCAAACAAACGTAACATATGCAAAGACGAATATAATGCTGGCCTGCTGACTCAGGGAGCATGTGCTCTTTAAGTGTAGTCAGCAGGCCACATGTGATTAGGTAGGACCCAATCCCAAGCCTCGGGAATGGGCCCTACCTACGGAAACCCCGAACGGACAAATCCGAAACTAAGGAAATCAGGGGGGAGTGGCTTAGCCCTCCCAAGCCTGACATATCGCCCCCCCCAAAACAACTGGGGGGGTATGGCCACCCGGGGAAAAAAGGGAAAAAAAACAAAGGGGGCCCGGGGACCTCTGGGACCCTACGAGGATGCGACGGCAACGAGGCCAGTAGAGGGCGCGAAGGCGGCGAGGCCTCTTTGAGGGCACATAGGCGGCATGGCAATCTGATGGCGCTAAAGAGACGAGGCTTCTTTAACATGCGGAGGCGATGCAGCCTCTTGAGGGCACGAGGGCGGCGACGCACTTTGAGGGCATTAAGGCGGCGCAGGCATCTGAGGGCGCTAAAGCGTCGAGGCTCTTTAAGCTGGCGGGGGCGATGCGGCCTCTTGAGGGCACGAGAGCGGCGACGCCTCTTGAGGGCACGAGAGCGGCGACGCCTCTTGAGGGCACTAAGGCGAACTGGCCTATTTATAGAGCACAAGGGCGACGTGACCCCTTGAGGACGCGGGGGCGACGTGGCCCTTTAGAGGCGATACCTGTGGGCTCAGACGCCGGAGAGGCTCCCGCAGACTCGGGTGTGGGAGAGGAACACGCGGACTCAGGTATTGGAGATGCTAACGCGGACTCTGATGCAGACGGGAGCACAACTGCAGGGGCAACCGGGATACACACGACCGCAGAGGTGACCCGAGTGGACGCGAATGCAGTGGTGACCCGAGTGGACGCGAATGCAGAGGTGACCCGAGTGCACGTGAACGTGGCACCATCTTTGTCCTTATGCTGGGTGTCCGGAATCGAGTCCCGTGTCTCTTTAGCGGCGGGCAAACCTTCCAGAGCAGAGGTTAACTGATCCCGAACAAGGGGCACACAGTCCAGCGCGGGCAGCCCACGGTCCAGAGCGGGTAATACACGGTCCAGAGCGGGGGTTAACTGGTCCCGTACGGGGAACTTGGGTGAACACTGCTTTCCCATCGGACCACTGGACTGAACCCCTTGAGATCCACCGGACACCTTGCCCTCTCTCTCAGCCTGATTGCTCTCCGCCTCCTGAACACAAAAAGACCAGTACCACAGCAACACCACATAGTAATAGGTCCTTCTCTAGCACCCGAGCACCGGACACAACCCGAGCGGATCACAGACGGCTCGGAACGGGACGCGACCGATGCAGACCGTGAACTCGTATCCTGAATCAATGCCCCGAACCCTGCCAGGCATGCAGGTGGCGCGGCGCTGATCGCTATTAGCGCGGATTGCTATCAGCGCGGAGCGGCATGAAAAGAGCATCGCGCTCAGAGACAAGCGGGACGTTGACCTTGCGGCGCGGTTCGCTCGCGGTGCGCAGCGGATCACAGGCGGTAAGCGGCAGAACGCTGACGACGAGTGGCGGCATACGGGGCGGATTACTGGTGGAGCAGAGCGGCTCGCGGAGCGGCACGCTGATGGCTAGTGGCGGAACACTGGCAGTGAGCGGTGGATCGCTGACGACGAGCGGCGGATCGCTGACCACGAGCGGCGGCGCGCAGCGGATTGCTGGCGGAGCGGAGCGGCTCGCTGCCGGCGTGTGGCGGCATGCAGACGGCTTGTAGTGGCTCGCTGACAGCTCGCAGCGGCTCGCTGACTGCGCGGAGTGGCTCGCTGGCGGCGCACCGCGGTATACAGGTGGAGCGGCTCACGAGGCGGTACGCTGACTGCGCGCGGAGCCACACTATCGGCGCGCAGCGGCTAGTTGTCAGTGTGCGGCGGCTAGCAGGGCGGATTTCCGATCTGCAAGCTGCAAAGCTGTCTATTGACAGTGCCCAGGTGCTCGCTGACGGCACGGGCATCCGAACCCGGGGCGAACCTGCCTAGGAAGGCCGCCTCGAACCGGCTGGCCGAAGTGAGGCAGTCATCCCCGGTGGCCACTAAGCTCTCGGCCCACCTCCGCGCAGGTCCCAGGAGTCTGGAGAGGTAGAACAGCACCCTCTCCCTGTCCGATAGCTCCTGACTGGTAATGCATTCATACACCTTGCGACTTCTGATGATGTACGGAAGATGCCGGGAGCTTACACCGCGCAGAGAGAGGAAGCACGATCTCCCCATACTCCGGGACGCGGTCGACAACCCTCATCGCAAATACTCACGAGGAAGGCGTAAGAAAAATATAATGGCGGGGCTAGCGCTGATGTTAAGCAGCTAATGCTGCAACCGGAGGAACAGCTAATGGTGGGGCTAGCGCCGAGCTTATGCAGCTAGCCCTGCAGCCAGAGAAGCGGCTAATGGCAGGGCTAGCGCCGAGTTAATGCAGCTGGGATGCTGCAGCCGGAGAGACGGCTACTGGCAGGGCTAGCGCCGAGCTAATGCAGCTAGCGCTGCAGCCAGAGAAGCGGCTAATGGCAGGGCTTGCGCCGAGTTAATGCAGCTAGCGCTGCAGCCAGAGAAGCGGCTAATGGCGGGGCTAGCGCCGAGGTAATGTAGCCAGGACGCTGCAGCCGGAGAGACAGCTACTGACGGGGCTAGCGCCGAGGTAATGCAGCAGCCGGAGAAGCGGCTAATGGCGGGGCTAGCGCCAAGCTAGTCCAGCCAGGATGCTGCAGCCAGAGAGACGGCTACTGGCGGGGCTAGCGCCGAGCTAAATCAGCCGAGGCTGCAGCCGGAGAAAACACTAATGTAAATCTGTGACCCTTATATACCTGTACCTGTATATGCCATTAAATAGCTAATACATTACTAATATTATTTGCAAAGTAATCCCAAGGTATTTTATGTCCTGTCACAGGTGCCTTGGGCACCTGTCCCTCATTAAGGTATTCATGGACTCCGTTGGGTGATCCCCGTGCACGTCTTTGTTTCGGTAATATCCCGATGTTAGTCTTGTTCGTTTCGTTCCCCCCTTTCTGTTGGTGTCCCTAAACCATTTTTAATAATAAATCCTGTTTTGTTTTTATCCCGGTGTCTCCAAACTCTCCTTCCGCGCTCAACCACGGTACAGCGCTGCGCAATATCCCTGCGCAGGTTGTATCCGTGGGAGCGTTTCATCCAGCGGACCGGCGTACGCATTCTTCTCCGCGTAGCCGTTCCCGGGAAACGCTCACAAGGTGCAAGCGCCGTATGCATTCCCTCTCGCGTAGCCGATCACCCAGGGAAGAACGAGCGGTTTCTCACAATTGTCCTCACAAATGTCCTCACAAATGTAGTATCAAATTAATCAGCTCCCTGTAAACCACACCCTGTAAAACACAATAATTATTTTAATAAGGTTGATAAAAAAGATATGGAAGCCTGTTTCCGCCACTAAGAAGGAAAAAAAGTAACTTTTTATCTCATGATTCTGACTTTTTATCTTAGAATACTTTTTTTGTAATTTTACCCTGCTAGCTTGAAAGTGTCACATAAAGTGTCCGGAAAATGTGTTGTCGATGTTCAAGGTGAAGCATCACCTTGAACGTCGCGTAGCGCAGCGCGAGGAGAATCGCAAGAAGCGACGCGATGTGAACCGCGAGGGGAAATGCATTGGAACGCATGCAGCGTGTCACCCTGAGCGTTGCGCGGCGCAGCGCGAGGAGAATCGCGTGTGGAACCGTGAGAATCGACGCGAGGGGAACCGAGAGAGACAACACGAGGCGAAACATGTTGAGGCGAAGCATGTGTGAGGAGAATCACGAAAAGCGACGCGCGGAGGACCGCGAGGGGCAATGCGAGGGGCGACGAGAGGGGCAGCGCGAGGAAAAACGTGTTGGGACGCATGCAGAGTGTCACCCTGAGCATCACGCAGCGAGGGGCAGGGCGAGGCGCAGGGCGAGGTGAGGGGTAGCACAAGGAGCAACGCGAGGAGAATCGCGGAAAGAACCGCGAGGAAACACGCGTTGAGGGGAAGCGTCACCCTGAGCGTCGCGCAGCGCAGCGCGAGGAGAATCGCAAGCAGAATCGCGAGAAGCGAGGCGAAGTGAACCGCGAGGGGCAACACGAGGAAAAACGTGTTGGGACGCATGCGGAGTGTCACCCTGAGCGTCGTGCGGTGCAGCGCGAGGGGCAGCGAGAGAGGAATCGCGAGGAGGATCCTGAGCTGCGAGGAAGAACTCGCGTAGCGGGTGAACCATGAAGCGGGGAGGCTCAAACGGAGGAGCGCGTGGCGGAGCCCGAGTAGCGAGGAAGAGCTTGCTGAACGGGTCCTCCGTGGAGACAAGAGACTCACACGGAGGAGCGCGCGGCGGGACCAGAGTGGCGAGGGAGAACTCGCTGAACGGGTCCTCCGTGGAGTCAGGAGGCTCGCACGGAGGAGCGCGCGGCGGGGCCCGGTCGGCGAGGAAAAGCTCGCTGAACGGGTCCTCCGTGGAGTCAGGAGGCTCACACGGAGGAGCGCGTGGCGAATCACGAGCGGCGAGAAAAAATTCGCTAAGAGGGTGAACCCTGGAGCTGGGAGGCTCGCACGGAGGATCGCGCGCGGGTGCTCGCGCTGGGACACGCGCGCCGGATCGCGCTGGGGATCCCCGTTCAGGTGCTCACCGACAGAGCCAGCATCTGAGCCTGGGGCGAACCGGGCTAAGAACGCCGACTCAAAACGACTCGCTGAGGTGAGACAGACGTCCCCGGCGGCCACTAGGCCTTCGGCCCACCTCAGCGCAGGACCCAGGAGTCGGGAGAGGTAGAACAGCACCCTCTCTCGGTCCGAAAGCTCCCGACTGGTCACCAGGTCAAACACCCTGCGACAGCCGATAATATACGGCAGTGGCTTTAACGCCACACCGTCGCAGGGTGCCGGGAGCTTAATCGAGGCAGAGAGAGGGAGCACAATCTCCCCATTCTCCGGGACCCGATCAATACCCTTCATCGCTCCAACCTCGGGGAGCGAATACTGCAGCGGAATCTTAACAGCGGGGCCGGCGCCAAGCTAAAGAATCCTATCGCTGCAGTCGGGGCAACTACTGGCATGGCTAATGCCGGGTTAAATTAGCCTGGCTGCTGCAGCCGGGGACTCGACTAATAGCAGTGCTAATGCCGAGATAAAGAAGCCGGTGTTGCAGCTCAAAAAACGCGGCTAATGGCGTGGCCAGTGCCGAGTTAAAATAGCCAATGCTGCAGCAAAGAAACGTGGCTGATGGCGTGGCTAACGCCGATTTAAATAGCCTAATGCTGCAGCTGAAAAACAATACAAAAGCGGGCTAGCGCCGTAGCTAACGCCACTAACAGCCGGAGGATGCGGCTAATGGTGGTTAGCGCTGATGCTAACGCAGCTACCGATTGTATACAAAAAAAAAAAAAAAACCCGGGACGAAGCGAAAGCCGGAGAACGCGGCCGCGGAGGCAGATAATAAATAAACCAGTGCGCTTACCCGGAAGAGGAGTCCTGGACTTGGCAGGCGTTGTTGGAGGTCAGCATTCTGTCACATATGGGGCGCGCTGTCCGGAAAATGGCAGCGCAGTGCGGTGTGGTGTAAAGATATCGAGCCAGGCGACCAGGTAAGCGAACAAAAAAGCTTTTATTGGCTTTAGCACAGCGGGAACGCCGCTGAAAGAGCTGAGAGCAAATATACGAACACAAACGATGCAGCGGGAACGCCGCTGAGAACACGATGAAACGTGCTGAGCACCGAAATACATATAAATGCAGCAATTAGCGGAAAAGCCGCTGAATGCGAGGCGAGAAGAGCCCAGAGCAAAATCTAGGCACAAATAAACAAAACAAACCACACTAAAAACCCGAACGTGGTAATAGAGCGTACCTACACCAACGTGTGTGCTCAGTACACTCAGTACAATGCTGACCTGCCAGCTACTGCGCAGGCGTGCTAGAAATGTAGCCAGCAGGTCGCACGTGATCAAGTAGGACCCAATCCCTGATCAAGGGGGTGGGTCCTACCTCCGGAAGCCCAAAACGGCCAAACCCCGATACACGGGAGACGGGGGAGGCCCAACCCTCCCAACCTGACAGACAGTTTCTGGTTTCTGCTACTGTTTACTTTTACTTTTACTATCTTGTATGTTTTTGGACCGCATTTCCGAATATGTTAGTAGAGGATTTTAATAAAATCATTTTGTTGTTGCATCATTAGCATGGCATAAAAAAAAACAGAATTCTGAAAAAAAAAAAAAAAAAAACCGACTAAAATTAACTATGACAAATTAAAGCCAAGTGCATTGATGGATTTTCACACAAAATAATATGGTTGGACGCTTTTCATACAAATAAAAATACAAAAATAATTGGCGGGTTCTTCATGTAAGCTGTTTGTGAGGCAGGGATTTGTCCAGAAAAGATGCATTTGGATCATGGCACAAAAAATGTCTACATTGCTGACATGCAGAAATTTTTGCACTTTCCTGAAGGAGAAAATGTGGTGCATGAAAGTGTGATAATTTGTCCAAGTACAAGCAACCAGCATATCCAGTTTTGGCTCGACTTATCTGACAAATTAAGAGCAGATTTCAGTACATTTCAGTGACACATACATAGAGCTCCAGTTCAGTTATGTTTCATATACGCAATCCAGGTATTTTATTTTCATTATTTACTGAATGTATATATGATTAATATTACATATGACATACAAATAGCAGTTTATTTATTAATAAATATTAATATTATATAGAATGATATTAATTAATAAATGTTTATGCACAGATTATTATTAGGGCTAAATTGCTAAATTGATTTAAACTTCAAAACATATACTTCAATTCAGTCTCAGGTATATTGACAGTACCACTGAATAAAATGTTACACGTTCTAATAAATCTTAAAATCTTACACGTTCCTGCTGTATGTGCTTTTAATGTTCTGTTTGTAAACATTTACTGTTTACAGAGCTGACGTAATGTTACATTGTTCACCATTTAAATGATTTACTGTTCAAAATGTTATTTACTGAATTATTAACACTTAAACAGTGTTGTCCAATAATTATTGTAAAGCTGCTTTGGGTTACAGATGAAGTTTTTTCATTTAAGAATTATTATTCCAGCAGGCCGGTGGTGAAAACTGCCCAGCACAAGGACGCAGTTAACAACGATAAAGTGCATTATTATTAATATTAGTCCCTCTTTAAACATTGTAGTTTTATCCAACTACAAATATAAATATCATTTAAACATTAATACTGTATATAATGCTCATATTATTTGGACAAAAAAAATATTGGTAACCACAAGCAGCTTTACTGTGGTGATAAACATGACACACAGTTTAATAGTTTAAATAATTCAGTAAATAACATGTTAAACATCATTAAAATGATGAAGAATGTGATGTGATTAAGTTCAATTAAATGTCACAGCTTGAGGAATTGCTTTGATGCGAAATTCGGGAGCGAAGACTTGTGTAATGTGTACCATATGGTAGGAGATTCAAAAGTCCATGGTTTGAATAAGAAAGATAAGGTGTTCCTCCCGCTGCAGCGCGTTCTGGTCTGAAGCAGAGCAGTTACTGTAATGCACTGAGATAAATTCTCAATGACAATAGATCAACAGTGAGGTCAGGGTTGTTTAAATGGATCCATTTCAAAAAGTGAAGCAAAATACATACCACGAAATTGTTTAAACACATTGCTTTAAAAATGCCATACAATCAAACCACAAGCAGCTTTACTGTGCGCCTATATATATATATATATATATATATATATATATATATATATATATATATATATATATATATATATATATATATTTATTTTTTTTTTTTTTTTTTTTTTTTCTGACTTCAGAATTCTGAGATTAAAATAAAAGTCTGAGATTAAAAGTGTTGCGGCACCATAGGACAGAGTGAAAATTTATATATGATTATTATATCTAGACATATATGACATATGCCCAGCGATGGATTGGCGTCCTGTCCTGGGTCTACCTGCCCAGCGCCCGAAACGTTCTCCCCTGGATCGGCATGGGGAACCCCACCGCGACCCTAATAGAGGATAAAGCAGGAGATAATGAATGAATGAATATATGACATATATATGTATATTTTATCTAGACATGTAAAACAATATAATAATAAAATAAATATGTAATGTGTTGTTTGAGGGCAATGTGTTGTTTTGTTTAGTGACCATTTTGTGTATCATACAAGGAATTAATTAATAATGAATTATAATCTAATTACTGTTGGTCAAAAATATTTAATCTGCATGCTTTTAGCACTTGGCTATTGCTATTTTTTTTAACATGATTAATTTATCTGTTTAGTGTTATGTGTAGTCTTATAAGTCCAGTCTATGTTTGCATCATTTTGTTCAGTCTGTGTTTGCATACTTACAGTCCAGCCATCTATTTAAGTTCAATCACATGCATCTAACTACTGAATTAATATCTATTATTATAGCAATTATTTAATTCTCATTGTCTTTGTGCCTGTTTACACCTGGCCATATCTTGATAATACAGAACCAATACAACATCTATTGGGCAGTTATACACAATATCCAGCAGTCACTGGGAACCTGTGATCACCCTGTATTGGTCCAATATACAGGTTTAAGGCATAGGCCAAATCCACACACCAGTATGTGTCTTTTATACTATAACAGATTGCCCAGCGGCACAACTTATTTACAATCACATTGTCATTAATTAGATGCCATTTTTATCTAAATTGACTTACAAGTGAGAGAACAACAGAGATCAGTAGTTAAGAAGGAACTAGTTACACTGTAGTATTAAAAAACCTGATCATTATCCAATCTAACCTTTATACTGTCCAAAGTTTTTAAAAAAATGTTAAGGAAAATTTACATGTGACAGAATCATTTTTATTGGATTATATTCAATACTACAACAGATGTAATGGCGATAATATTGTTAATTTAATTTTAATTATTTATTTAAAAAGTAATCATTAATTTTTTTGATAATTATTGGATGCAATATAAATGGATATCTATCGAATATCACATACAGATTATTAATTTCTTTTCCATTAATTGATTGATTAATTGTCCATCAAGTTTTTAAAGATAATTGTATATTGTCTCTGTACAGATATACATCCAGCCTATTGCAGACACAGATGGTGTGATGAACTGCTTTAGATTTGGCATATCTTCATCAACAAATGGCCTGGTGATTGGTGCAACAGTCATGGAGGGTTTCTATGTTGTTTTTGATCGTGCACATAAAAGAGTAGGATTTGCTGTAAGCACTTGTGCTGGTAAGAATAAGTATTTACCCCTTGTATCTTCTTACCTTGTATCTACTACCGCACTACTGTTATTAGTTGTAATATAATTAGTATTGTCATAAAGTATATGAGCACTACTCATGGTAACACACTTGGAAATCTGAGATAAAAGTAATTTGAATAAAATGACATCATTACACCTAAAACAATTTCTGTACAAAAATAACTAACATATAATTAATTTCAAAGATGTTTATTTTAAAGTTTCTGCATAAAAACATTTTGTGTATTTTGCTTTATTCTCACATTTATAGAAAACAATGGTGTTCCTGTGTCTGAGATAGCTGGACCATTTTCGGCAGATGGTCTGTCTTCAAACTGTGCAATGGATGCCGGCATGCAAAAGCCTGTGCTGTGGGCACTGGCCTATAGCTTGTTGGCCCTGTGTGCCCTGATGCTATTCATCATTTTAGCACTGCTCATTATGCCATGCCAATGTCGTCATGGGGAAGAAGAAATTACGGATGAATCTTCACTAGTACGCAATCGCATTAAATGATACTGGGCCAATAATTCTGACTGAGCAAGAATGAAGAATCAGATCAATCTAATGTGAGAGATTTTTATGCTTGGTGTCATAAAATTTTGTTTGTAAAATGAGAATAAATTAGTTGTTTTTAACATTGGCAGTTCATGAATTTATATGTTCCACTTTATGAAGATGATTTCATCGTTATACACAAGTTGAAAGTGCTTATATAAATTAATGTTCATTTTTGAAATGGTCATTTTTTTCTTCAAAGTCAAAGCATATAAAAATAGATACATAATATTATATACATATATTAGTATTATATATACACTTACCCACACAGCTAGAGATGTAGTTCACTTGCCCCTCACTCCAGCCTGCTGTTTACTTTCTGCTGTTTACTTTCTGCTAGAGTCATCACAGAAATGGTGGAAAAAGTGATTTAGGCTTGTAGTTTACTTAGTAGTAACACCTATTCAAGTTTCAGCCATTAGTCTGTAACATACATGGAAATTAAAGTACAGCCTCTTTATGTGTGGTTATATGAAAATTGGTACGAAAAAGAATGAGATCATGTAGATTGATAGCTTGAAGCTACAGTGCCTGTCACTTTGGAACTTCCATTGCCAAAGCCACAGATACCACCTTCCAGAGGTAAAGAGTGAGATTGTATATCTACCTCTCTCTACCACCACCTCAATCATCATGCCCCACCTGGTATGTGATCTCCAACTGGTGACTGAGGAAATTTGATGGTACACTTTAGTGCAAATTTTCTAATCTTAGCACAGCACTGTACAGCTAGACTTCTAACACATAACGCAAGAGAACACATTCTCTTGTGCAATTTTCCTCACTGTGTGCAGCTTTGCTTTTAAGTCAAGAACTTACTGAATTTAATTTTTATTATTGAAAGGTCATTTTTCTTTAGGATTCCACATGGCTTGCACCCAGGAATTAATTTAAAAGAAAAACACATATGGAAGTTTATGTTTGGCCTGTTGTACTGCTGTAATGTTCTGACAACAGTTGTATAAACAACTCTCAAGCAGTGTAAGATATGCTTCCATCTTGTTCTCCAATCTATCAAGCCGCGGTCTTATGTCAGTTGCAGTCCACTGACTAAAAAAGAAAGGAGACGGTCACCTAAACAACCTGCAGGTGTTTACTGCTCGAGCTGCTTTCCTGACTCCACCTCTTATTCCCTTGCATTCTGCATTTATTGAGGTGGTCACACATGCTATGTCTGGTGTAATTTGTCATATGTTGCTCATCTGAGGTGGTGTTTATGTAATTATATAGTGAATCCAGGTTACTCAAGGATGATGTGTTCTTCATTGAGGAAGAAGAGAATGGGCTTTTGTCCTTAAAAATAAAAAACAAATAAAAAAAGTTAAAGTTAAGACTTACAACACTGTAAAACTGCTTTATTCTATTGTAAAACATACATAAACTTTAACTTGAACATTTGTTTATTTATTTATGTTTACTTGTATACTTTGGTATATTTTGGTTGACTTGGTCAGAACAACAGTGTCACCACAAAGCCGATATTATTTGGTTGTTAGATGATTCTTAGCAACTGCAGTTGTACGTTATGTAGTTATTTTTTGTGCAAAACCATAGACACAAACACAAATAATTAACAAATTTCACTTTCTTGCTTTACCTTTGAGACTCTTTCTCCTCTCTTAAACCTAACTTCTTCATAAATCACTACACAGACAATGAAAAGAATGTGTATCAAAAGAGAAATTCAAGTAAACATTTGTTACATCCTGTTTATTCATTCATTCGTTCATTATCTTCTGCTTTATCCTCTACTAGGGTCGTGGGGGGGGGGGTCCCCATGCCCATCCAGGGGAGAACGTTTCGGGCGCTGGGCAGACACTCAGACAGACACACACATAAACGTACTCTATATGGGGCAATTTGGAGCATTTAATTGACCTTGATCCTTGTTTTTGGACTGTGGGAGGAAACTGGAGAACCCGGAGGAAACCCACGCGGGACATGGGGAAAACATGGAAACTCCACTCAGACTCCACTTTTCAACCTTTTCATTTTTATAAAGAACAAAAAAAAATGGTCATTTGTGAAATTATAAGCATTAGCAGGTTATTACAAACTGAAATCAAACAGTTTTCAACTCAAAAATTTAATCTAGGTGATGTTACATTTGCACATAGGACTCTTTGAAAGAAGCTTCTGAACTCCCTTGTGCATTGAATTTGTCAGGGTTTGGATGCTATCTGCTTCAATTGTTTTGCATGAGGACAGAATACCCTCCCAGAGCTGTTGCTTAGATGTGAACTGCCTCCCGCCAGCATAGACACTCCTTTTGATGATGCTCCAGAGGTTCTCAATTGGGTTGAGGTCAGGGGAGCATGGGGGCCACACCATAAGTTTGTCCCCTTTTATGCCCATAGCAGCCAGCTCATATCTAAGCAACAGTCCAGCAGTTCACATCTAAGCAACAGCTCTGGGAGTATACCAAAGGCCCGTTTCAGCCTCTTCCACACACCAAAATGTAGGATTCTGGCATACAGAACCATTTCTGGATCTTCCCCCTCCTACCTTCACTCTATCTTTTCAAAATACACTCCGACTCGTTCACTTCGCTCCAGTGATGACTGCCGCCTGGCGATTCCACCTCACCGAGGAGCTAATTCTCACTCCGTGGCGTTCACCACTGCAAAATGGTGGAATGATCCTCCCAACACTAAACAGTTTTAAGAAACTACTTAAGACACATCTCTTTAACAAACACCTGTTGTAGAGAAAAAAAAAAAAGGGGGGGGGGGGGCGCAGCATCGAATAACAATCAGGTTTGATGAATTTACAGTATAGTTGGTTTTCTCCATGGCTTCTGACTTGTGGTGTTCTCATTTGTAAGTCTTTTTGGATAAAAGAGTCTGCTAAATGACTAAATGTAATGTCTAAATGTACATTTAGTAATTTAGCAGTTACACTGTAGAATTTTTGAACCTGATCATTTTCCTATCCTACACCCCAAAATTTTATTTTTTAACTTCAGGTGTTTGTGAAAGAGATGTGTTTTCATTTGTTTCTTAAAGATGCCAAGTGACTCTTTTTGAGAAGATCGTTGCACCGTTTTGAAGTGGTGAACACAACGGAGTGAGAATTAGCTCCTCGGTGAGGTGCTAATGGCTGGTTGAACACAAGTCAGGCTGCTAAGTTTTAAATCAGTTTTAGAGGCCTGATTGTGCAAGCTGGAAGACCAGCAAGCAGGGCATTACTATAATTAAGTTGGGTTAGGATAAGGGCTTGAACTAAAAGCTGAGTAGCATGTTCAGTTAAGAAAGATCTAATCTTCTAGATGTTGTAAAAGAAGGAATCTGCAGGTACAGGCAGTTTTAATGACATGATCAGAGCATTTAATATTTATGGCAATTATGAAACCAAGGTCATTATTTGAAACCAAGGTCATAATTATGAAACCGAATCGGTTGGAGAGATTGTGGAGCCATCAATTTGGAAGATCAGGTCATTGAGGGTTTAGCTTGGATTATGAGAAACTCTTTCTTTGCTAAATTTAGTTTGAGATGATGGGCTTTCTTCCAAACAGATGTCAGTGAGGTAGGCAGATTTGAGATAGTAATGTCGCCAGGGGAAAAAGACAAATGAAGCTGAGTGTCATCAGGTTCAAGTTCAAGTTATTTATTTATATTTATTTTTACAACAGAATATTGTCACAAAGCAGCTTTACAGAATGAAAAGCCTTTAAACCCCCAGAGAGCAAGCCGAAGCGACAGTGGCAAGAAAAAACTCCCTGTCATGTTGTTATTTAAGGAAGAAACCTTGGGAGGACCAAGACTCAGTGGGGGACTCATCCTCCTTGAGCGGCCAGGCAGCAACAACAGTGTAGGACACTAATATATAGATATTTAAGAAATGGAAAAACTCTAACAACTGGAAAACTATATGTACGTCTATTAAGGGGGTCCTGCAGGACCGCCAGTCCAATTAATATTCAGGTTCTATCCAGAATTCGTCGGCAGAGCCATGGATGAAGATCTGACTACACCTCCAGGAAGCTGGTCACACCTCAAAAGAAACAGAAAAGGAAGGCAGTTAGAGCTAATAATAAAGCACAACATTTAATTAATAAGTGATTGATTGACACAGTGCAGCATCTGACTCCGGCATCACTGACTAGAGCAGCATAACTAAAAGAGGCAGATACTGCAGACTATATAGTTAAAATGGCGCCCCGGAACAGCATCATTTCAGCGCCACACCCCCCCCCATTAATGATGAGGTGGGTGAAGAGGTCAAATGCTAGCATACACTAATCGCAGATCACCACCCCAACACAGCCAAGCCAGAGATCTTTATCTACAGGGGATTCATTAAACACAAGTTTAAATAAATGTGTTTTTAATTTACTTTTAAAGATTAATAGTGATTCAGAATCACGAACAGTAACTGGAAGGCTATTCCAAAGTTGAGGAGCCTTGTGGGAGAACGCTCTTCCACCAGCAGTAATTTTATTTATGCTAGGAGCTAAGCGTAAACCAGCACCTTGAGATCTGAGCTCACGTATTGGCTTGTACAATTGAATCAGCTCACTCAGATACTGTGGAGCCTGATTTTGTAGAATTTTATGTTATCAATAAAATTTTGTACTCAATATGAAACTTAACTGGTAGCCAGTGCAAGTTTGATAACACAGGACTGATATGATCAAACTTTCTGGTTTTAGTTAAAACTCTAGCTGCAGCATTTTGCACAAGTTGTAATTTATGTAATGATTTATTAGAACATCCTGTCAGAAGTGAATTACAATAATCTAACCGTGAGGTAATAAAAGCATGATTTAGTTTTTCTGCATCTTGGAGGGAGAGGATATTTCGTAGCTTCGAAATTTTACGAAGGTGAAAAAATGCAATTCTAGTAATATTGCTAATGTGCTTTGTAAAGGAGAGATCTGAATCAATAATGACACTGAGATTATTTACAGATAAACAGGGTCTAATTAAAGAGTTATCAAGGTTTAGCGTAGTGTTTTATCTTTATCTAAATTCTGTTTTATCAGAATTTAGCAATAGGAAGTTTTTTGACATCCATATTTTAATATTGTGGATGCAGTACTCGAGCTTACTGACTGAACGAATATCATTAGGGTTAGCTGAAATGTATAACTGTGTATCATCTGCATAAGAGTGGAAACTGATTCCATGTTTACAAATAATTGATCCCAATAGAAGCGTATATAGCGCAAATAGGAGTGGACCCAGAACTGACCCTTGTGGGACACCATATTTAACTTTAGCAAAATCAGAACATTGTTTGTTTACACAGGTGAATTGATATCGATCTGTCAGGTAGGATTTAAACCACTGGAGTGCAGATCCTGTAATGGCCACAGTGTTTTCTAATCTATCAACTAAGATGTTATGGTCTATAGTGTCAAAGGCTGCACTAAGATCTAATAATACAAGGAAAGAGATTTGGTTATTATCAGAGGACATTAATAAGTCATTAACGACTTTAATTAAGGCTGTCTCAGTGCTATGATGAGCCCTAAACCTGACTGAAAAACTTCATGAAGGTTATTAGCTAGAAGATGGCGATTCAGCTGGTTGAACACAATTTTTTTCTAGGATTTTAGAGACAAAGGGTAGGTTTGATATTGGTCTATAGTTGGACAGTATTTGAGCATCTAAATTAGGTTTTTCAAGTAATGGTTTAATGACTGCACACTTCAGATTTTTGGGGACATAGCCTATTTTAAGTTAAATTATTACGCTTTTTGTGGGGCTTTACCACTCCTAACTAGGAAATGGTTTATTAAATACCAGCTGTTTAAAATGAGTAAATATATGTAAAGAATAATTTCCATTGAAATTATTTGTTTCACTGAATTTAGGAAAAACATGTATGTTAAAAATGGCAATTAGGTGAAATTGCTACAACAACAACTATTAAGTTTAATACTGTAAACTATTATCTATTAAGTTTAATACTGAAAGTCTTTTTCATAACTTAATTTATAAAGTATTTTAGATTTTTAATAACATTATCTTAAACATGGTTATAACCATGTAATTCTAAAATAATCCCCAAATAATACTTGTTTTGTGAGAATTTTGACCATAAAAACAAAAGCTTCTTTATTTCATATAAAAATGCTTGCTACTGCATTAATATACCCCCCATCAGTAATATATATCATTTCTCTTCATTGTTGCTTCTGAAGTAGATATACAACTAGAAAGAAATAAGACAGAACATATTTAGCCATAAATGCTTTATTAAATAATTCATAGCAGTTTAAAAATCCATGTTGTGTTAATTTATGAACAGAAAATATTTATCCAGATTTTTGAAAAAAGATGGCACACATTTATTATGATTATAATAGATAAATTGGCTAATGTGATATTTATTTAAAATATACAGAATATTACAGAGAATGGGTGGTGTACGCTTCATCTTTAGGTCATTGTGTAAAATATCTCTAGACACACTCATACCCAGAGAATGTTATTATGATAACATTAAGAAACACAATCTGACTATGTACAGTTACATAGTCAATGCATTGGGGAAGATCATTTTTAAGTATAATAACATATTGTTCATTAACAAAAGTCATGTTAAAACTGTATCATAGTTAAGAATTATGAATTAAAAACCTGAAATATTTTTCTAACATTTATTGTAGTACAAAAATGATTGACAATAATAACAAAAAAACTGAAGACAGGTTTCTTGTCGGATTTAGTTTTACATTAAGTTAAGTTACATTAAGATAATTCCTTCTGAATTGTCTTCTCTAAAAGATACTTATCACTGGCAAGGAGAAACAATTATACTTGTCATCTGTAGCAATGGTTGTTTAGTCTGCATGTAATACATCACTGAGTGAACACCATGGTCAATTTAAATTGGTTGCACGTACTTGTAGTAAGACAGTATACTACCTTGATCATTCCGATTGACCAATTCCTCAGTCCTCTGCTTCTTCCTCCTGTCACAAAAAATGTTTTTCTAATGCTTGATTGTACAAAAAAACTAATATTAAAAAAAAACAGGGAAGTTTGACAGAAGAGATTGACAGAGAAGTTAGATTTAGAGTAATAAATATAAATATAAATAAATAGAGTAATAAAATAAATTTGTTAAACAAACAAAAGGACTAGGAGTATGTTTTCAGTGTTTACAGTGACACAAATAAAAAGTTAGAAATAAATGGTTAACTCATCATTTTAAATGATACTTTTTTAAATTATTAAATTGTTTGGTTTGGAAAAACAAGTCTTGAAAGGGAAACTCTTCTTGTGAACACTACTTAATCACTATTGTCTAAGTTCCCTCTTCATGTTGCATAATCCATTTTCTGCTGCTTTTGCTAAGCTTCTAGAAAAATCTATTTTTATTCTAAACAATTGTCACTTTGAAATATCAATTTAAATCTTCAGACCCAGAACACTGGAGCAAGTCAGTGTTCTGTATAAAAATTTGATATGCCTTACAATTTGTGTGATATGCATTCAGGTTTACTAATGAAAAAGCAGATTTTCAATGTCTATATCAAACAAAGTAGCATGATAGCTTTTCAATTATTCTCAATCTTTTTTATTTATTTACTTTTTTTGTCGCATATATATGATGGATGAAAATGTTAAAACATAATTTTAGTCATTCAATTCAGGTGGATTTTCAGCATGACAAAAATGTCAATAAGTAAGAAAGATATAACTTATACCTATAACTCCTGGCAATAATTATGGACTTTTATATTTTTTTTCAATTGTTTAGTTTTACAGAACAAAAAGGTATACATGCATTAAAACTACATTTCCCCAAAATGCAAACCTTCTGACATTAAGAAAAAATGTTTTAGTCATTCACAATTGTGTTTTTATATAAAGTAAAGGAACACATATGGAATCACTCAATTCTGATAAAATATTATGAAATCATCAATTCATTGAGGAGTAGACTTGATTATGTCATGGTTGTTTTGATCACGTGGTTTGGGTCGGTTTGTTTTGGTCACGTGGTGTGGGTCGGTTCTGTGTTCACGCCCCCCTTAATCACGCACACCTGAGTTTTATCACGGTTGGTTATTTATACCCTGCACGCCCTACCCCCACCGCCAGTTTGTCTTGTGCCACGCCCTTGCCAAGCCTAGACACTACCAGCCCTTGTGATTCTCTGTTGCCTCGCCCGTTTGCTGTCTCTGTTTTTGTGTGTGCAGTTCGCCCCCGCTGTCTTCACTTCGTAGAGAACACTCCACTAAAGTCTCCTGGATCGTTTGTACGCCTTCCCGTCTACGTCATCACCACTCGCCCTGTGTTTACCCATCCTGCGTTGTATGTTGTCTTCGCCACGTTTATTGTTGGAGAAATAAACCGTTTTGAGACTGTACACACGTCTGTGCTCGTCACTCCGAGTAGCGAATCCTCCTCGCCCGGTCTTACGACCGTAACATTACAAACTGGCCACATGGATTCCTCGGAGCGACGCGCTGCCGGAGCGGAGCCGGCACAACCACCACCAGCCGGACAACAGCATGACCCACGGCTCGATATGCTGTACAGTCGCCAGGAGGGATTAGCTGATCTGGTGAGCCAGTTATCCCTACAGCTGCAGACTGCGCTCGCCGCGCTGCCCGCAGCTTCCACCCCAGTGACCTCACCATCGAGCCAGGTACCTAACCCGCCGCCCGCGGTTGCTTCACGTTCCGACGGGACTGCCGTTCTCCCGGAACCCTATGGGGGGGGATCTTCAACGTTGTCGTGGATTCCTCTTCCAATGCCAGCTGTACTTCAGCATCCGCCCCACGTGTTTTCCTACGGACGCCCACAAGATCGCCTTTGTAATCGGACTTCTACGTGGACGCACGCTCAGCTGGGCAGAGGTGGCACAGGGGTTAGTATCTCCGCTGGGGTCATCCTATGCTTCGTTCCTGGAGAGGTTTCGTTCTGTGTTTGATCGCCCTGACTACTCCGAGGATATAGAGACTCGCCTGCTCTCAGTACGTCAGGGGGCTCGTTCTGTGGCGGAGTTCGCCGTTGAGTTTCAGACCCTCGCCGCGGAGTCGGGATGGTGTGAGCGCTCGCTCCGCGGCGTGTTCCGCCACGCGCTGAATGAACGTATACAGGACGAACTCGCAACCCGCGACCGACCTGAGGCGCTTCAGGAACTAATAAACCTCGCCATACGCGTTGACGGACGTATGAGCCTGCGTCGCCGAGAACGCCAAGCCCGGGACCAGGTCTGTACCACCGCGTTGCCTCGTACCTCACCAGCGTCTACGAGGGGCACCCCCCAGCCCGAGCAGTTCGAAGGGGCCGAACCGATGCAGCTGGGACGCACCACGCTGGCTCCAGAAGTCCGTAGCCACCGTAAAGACCAGGGGCTGTGCTTCTATTGTGGTGGAGGGAGCCACCAGCTACGAGACTGCCCGGCGCGCCCAAAAGACCAGACTCGGCAGTAGGACTTGGGGTTCTGTCGAGTCCCACACTAAACCCCCAAACTCAGCGACTCAGCCTCCCCGCGGTGCTCACCATCCGAGAGAGACAGGTGACTGTATACGTTCTATTAGATTCTGGGGCAGAGGAGAATCTGATAGACGTAGGGTTTGCTAATCGTAACGGTCTTATTGTCTCTCCCCTAGCGCACCCTCTCCACACCTTGCCGCTGGATGGTAGACGGCTGTCTCCGATCACTCACCGCACTTCACCCACGCGGCTAACACTAGAGGGCAATCATCAGGAGAGAATCTGCTTCTCGGTATTCCAGTCTCCCGAGACCCCCGTCATCCTGGGATACCCCTGGCTCCGGAAGCACAACCCCCATATAGACTGGGCCCGCGGCCGCATTCTGACCTGGGGAACTGAGTGTCACTCTTCCTGCCTGCTCGCCGCCGCTCCTCTCAGCAACACTCCGCCACCTAACCACCCTGACCCTGTAGACCTCTCCTTGGTGCCCAAAGATTACCACGACCTTGGGGAGGTCTTCAGCAAGGACAAGGCCTGCCAGCTCCCGCCTCACAGGACGTACGACTGCGCCATCGACCTCCTGCCTGGGGCCCCCCTGCCTTCAAGCCAGATCTACCCACTGTCGCGTCCTGAGAGAGAGGCTATGGAGAAGTACGTGTCAGAGTGTCTCGCCACCGGACTCATCCAGCCCTCTACCTCCCCCGTAGGGGCCGGGTTCTTCTTCGTCTACAAGAAGGACGGCTCCCTACGTCCCTGCATCGACTACAGGGGACTAAATGCCATCACAGTCCCCTACAAATACCCTCTGCCGTTAACATCATCCGTATTTGAGTCTTTGCAGGGAGCGACCATCTTCACCAAGCTGGACCTGCGGAATGCCTACCATCTGGTCCGGATAAGGGAGGGGGATGAATGGAAGACGGCATTCAACACCCCCAGCGGCCACTACCAGTACCGTGTGGTTCCCTTCGGCCTCAAGAATGCCCCGGCCGTGTTCCAGTCCTTGGTGAACGATGTGTTGCGGGACTTCCTGGATAGATTTGCGTTTGTCTACCTGGATGACATCCTCATCTTCTCCAAGTCACCCAGCGAGCACACCCGACACGTACGTATGGTGCTAAGTCGTCTCCTGCAAAATCGCCTGTTTGTTAAAGCGGAGAAGTGCTGCTTCCACCAGAGGTCGGTCTCCTTCCTGGGGTTCATCCTGTCTCCTGGGGCGGTGCGACCTGATCCGGAGAAGATCAGGGCCATCATCGACTGGCCGGCTCCCACTACCAGGACCGAACTTCAGCGATTCCTGGGGTTCGCCAACTTTTACTGGCGCTTCATCAGGGACTATAGCAGCATCACCGCACCTCTCTCCGCCCTCACATTCACGAAGGTGAGGTTTTGCTGGACCCAGAAGGCTCAGGACGCCATGGACGTGCTCAAGACCCGCTTCACTTCCGCTCCCATCCTGGTTCAACCCGACCCCACCAAACAATTCATTGTAGAGGTCGACGCATCGGGAGCAGGAGTAGGAGCCGTCCTCTCACAGAAATCAGAGGGCTTTTTTCACCCTTGTGCCTTCTTTTCCAGGAAGTTATCGGCGGCGGAGAGAAACTATGACGTCGGGAACCGCGAGCTGCTGGCGGTCAAGCTCGCGTTGGAGGAGTGGCGTCACTGGCTGGAGGGGGCAGCTCAGCCATTTGTGGTTTGGACCGACCATAAGAACTTGGCCTACATCCAGTCGGCTAAACGACTGAACTCCCGTCAGGCTCGGTGGGCCCTGTTCTTTGGTCGGTTCAATTTCACTCTGTCTTACCGCCCCGGCACACGGAACGCAAAACCCGACGCCCTGTCCCGCCTTTTCTCAGATGAGGAGGAGAGGTGTAAGACTGACACGATTCTCCCTCCCAGTCTTATCATTGCAGGCGTCTCCTGGGAGGTACGTCGAATCGTGGAACGGGATCTGGCTAAAGACCCGGATCCTGGGCTGGGGCCACCCAATCGGACCTTCGTGCCCGCTGCCGCCCGCGCCGCTGTGCTCAAATGGGGCCACGAGTCCCGCTGGGCATGTCACCCTGGGGGAGCGCGCACCGAGGATCTCATCAGGCGCTGGTTCTGGTGGCCCTCTTTGGCAGCTGATGTCAGGCAGTTTGTCGCCGCATGCACCACCTACGCCCGCAACAAATCTTCGCATCAGCCCCCCGCTGGACTACTCCAACCGCTCTCCATACCTGGGCGTCCCTGGTCCCACATAGCACTGGACTTCGTCACAGGACTACCGAATTCCAAGGGTAATACCGTCATACTCACTATAATAGATCGTTTCTCGAAATCTGTTTGACTGATCGCTTTGTCCAAGCTTCCCTCTGCCTTAGAAACTGCCAAGCTATGCTTTGAACAAGTCTTCCGGATATACGGTATACCCATGGATATCGTCTCGGACCGGGGACCCCAATTCATCTCCCAGGTATGGAGAGCCTTCCACAAGTTCTTCGGGACAGAGCTCTCTCTCTCTTCTGGTGGCCACCCCCAGTCCAACGGGCAAGCAGAAAAGGCTAACCAAGTGGTGGAGACCACCCTGCGCTGCGTTTCTGCCCAGCACCCTGAGCGTTGGAGCGAGAACCTGGCTTGGGTAGAATACGCCATCAACACCGCGCGCAGCTCCGCCACTGGGAGGTCCCCGTTCGAGGTCGCTCTGGGTTACCAACCCCCTCTGTCTCCGGAGGACCAGGCCGAAATCTCCGTACCTTCTGTAAGCCAGCACATCCGCCGTTGCCGCCGGACTTGAAAGAACACTCTGCTAGCGCTCCGCCAAGCCCAGGCCACGTCCGTCGCCACCGCCAACCGTAGACGCCGCCTGGCCCCCAGTTACAGAGTGGGGCAACTCGTCTGGCTTTCCACAAAGAACATACCCCTGAAGACAGAGTAGCGCAAACTGAGCCCGCGGTTCATCGGCCCCTTCCCCATCACCCGCATCATCGGCCCTGCAGCAGTCGGCCTCCACCTCCCCCGGTCCATGCGTGTTCACCCCACCTTCCATGACTCCATGATCAAGCCCGTTGTTCACTCCCCGCTCAACCCCCCACCCCGCCAAGCCCCAGCCCCCCGCCTGATTGATGGACAACCCGCCTATACCGTCCACCGCCTGCTGGACTCCCGACGCCGTGGCCGGGGAATCCAGTTCCTGGTGGACTGGAAGGGGTACGGCCCGGAGGAGCGCTCCTGGGTTCCCCGGGCGGCCATCCTGGACCCGTCCCTCATCGCCGAATTCCACCGTCGCTTCCCGGACAAGCCATTTAGGGCGCCGGGAGGCACCCGTTGAGGGGGGGGTAATGTCATGGTTGTTTTGATCACGTGGTGTGGGTCGGTTCTGTGTTCACGCCCCCCTTAATCACGCACACCTGAGTTTTATCACGGTTGGTTATTTATACCCTGCACGCCCTACCCCCACCGCCAGTTTGTCTTGTGCCACGCCCTTGCCAAGCCTAGACACTACCAGCCCTTGTGATTCTCTGTTGCCTCGCCCGTTTGCTGTCTCTGTTTTTGTGTGTGCAGTTCGCCCCCGCTGTCTTCACTTCGTTGAGAGCACTCCACTAAAGTCTCCTGGATCGTTTGTACGCCTTCCCGCCTACGTCATCACCGCTCGCCCTGTGTTTACCCATCCTGCGTTGTATGTTGTCTTCGCCACGTTTATTGTTGGAGAAATAAACCGTTTTGAGACTGTACACACGTCTGTGCTCGTCACTCCGAGTAGCGAATCCTCCTCGCCCGGTCTTACGAGCGTAACAGATTAATGACAAGCTGTGTCTTATCGCTTCCAAATTTGTGTTGCAGGATGGAGCCTAGTCATTGACTGTTTCCACCAGAGTTTTTCAACTGGATTTTGATATTTGGACAATTTGTAGGGCATGACATTATCATTCTAGGAGGAACATTTTCATGTCCTTTGGCCAATAGCAAGATATAATATCAACATCACCATCATCACCAAACAAAATTTCAACAAATATTAAATGAATAGAAGAATAAAAACATTTGATTTAAATCATTTACCTAAATCAGTTCTGCATTTTAGTTTTCTCAGCTACTTTAACCAGTTACTTTCAAAATTCTCCAGGAGACTAGAAAAAAAATAAGGTGGTTATGTACTCTTTTTAAATTAGTTTATGGCTAATATACTTATTGGACTTCAGTCCATGGGGAGAGTTTCCATGTTCTCCCCGTGTCAGCGTGGGTTTTCTCCAGGTTCTCCGGTTTCCTCCCACAGTCCAAAAACATGGATCAAGGTCAATTTAATTCTCCAAATTGCCCCATATAGAGTGTGTTTGTGTGTGTGTGTGTGTGTGAGTGAGTGTGCGCCCAGCAATAGATTGGTGCCCTGTCCTGGGTGTAACTGCCTACTTGAGCAGTTTATATTTTAATTGGTTTAAAGTTTGTAAAATTGTGTAAAAGTGTATTTTATAACTTCTTTTCTTTTAAGAACATTGACAACATTAATTTCCATGGTTACACTGCTAATTATTACAGTTACCATGTTTGTAAAAGTTCCAAAGTTAACATTAAGGGTTATTCAGAGGCTGAGGAGTGGATAAGTCACAATGTGAAACTATAGCTCTCTTAAAACTTATGCAGCCAATGAGTTCTTAAGGTTGGGTGTAAATTACACACGTGGACAAAATTGTTGGTATTCCTTGGATAATGACATAAAAACCCACAATGGTAACAGAAAAAAACTTTAATCTGATAAAAGTAATAATAAATAAAAATTCTATGAAAATGTACAATTGAAAGTCAGACATTGCTTTTCAACCATGCTTTAACAGAATTATTAAAAAAAAATAAACTCATAAAACAGGCCTGGACAGAAATGATGGTACCCTTAACTTAATATTTTGTTGCACAACCTTTTGAGGCAATCACTGCAATCAAACGATTCCTGTATCTGTCAGTGAGACTTCTGCACCTCTCAGCAGGTATTTTGGCCCACTCTTCATGTGCAAATTGCTCCAGTTGTCTCAGGTTTGAAGGGTGCCTTTTCCAGACGGCATGTTTCAGCTCCTTCCAAAGTTGCTCAATAGGATTTAGGTCAGGGCTCTTAGGTCAGGGCCCTAGAAGGCCACTTCAGAATAGTCCAGTGTTTTCCTCTTAGCCATTCTTGAGTGTTTTTAGATGTTTTTTAGTGTGTTTTGGGTCATTATCCTGTTGTAAGACCCACGACCTACGACTGAGACCAAGCTTTCTAACACTGAGCAGCACATTTCTCTCTAGAATCCCTTGATAGTCTTGAGATTTCATTATACCCTGCACAGATTCAAGACACCCTGTGCCAGATGCAGCAAAGCAGCCCCAGAACATAACAGAGCCTCCTCCATGTTTCACAGTAGGGACAGTGTTCTTTTCCTGATATGCTTTTTGGCTTGTCAACATGAAGTTTGGCAAATTCCAGTCTGGCTTTTTTATGTTTTGTTTTCAACAATGATGTCCTCCTTGGTCATCTCCCATGAAGTCCACTTTGGCTCAAACATCGACAGATAGTTCGATCTGAGACTGATGTTCCTTGAGCTTGAAGTTCACCTTGAATCTCTTTAGATGTTTTTCTTGACTCTTTTGTTACCAACAATTTTGTCCACTTGTGTATGTACAAAGTTAAGGTGCAAACTCAAGAATAAACCTAATCAGTATTGGCAAGAATATTTGTGCTGTCGACTTTAAATCAGAGGGAGCTACAGTAAGAACTCAATGCTTTAAGAAACAGCAAAGTAAGAACTCACTGCTTCACTGCTTGAGGAATCCTGCAGATAGAAGGTGTCGAATAGTCATTGTGATATGAATAGCGATGAGAGCCAAACGCTCATAGAGTCAAGATCAAGCGTCAAGGATGAGCCGCAGTCCCATGCTGACACGCATTCACAAGTGACTGACTGTCCATAGGGTCCTGATTCAATTACTGAACAAAAGCCACAAAGAGACCAAAGAGTCTGCAAGATGACGGAGAAGGGTCAAGCACTACACGACGAACAAGTGAAAAGAAATGAACGTCGCTTCAGTGTGTGCTACAAGAAGTGGAAGGAAGTCATTCAGACCATCAACCAAAATATAGGTGGACAGTGCTCAGCCGACTTGTTGGATGAAAACGTTACCAAGGTGAATGATGCCTCAAAAAACTTGAATGCTATCTATGACGAGGTAAGACGAATCAGTGTTCCTAATCAAGATACACGTCATAGAATTGACATCTGTCAAACAGTGACACAGAAGATCAAGCAACAAATGTTCAAGAGCATGGTCTTGAAGAGCCAAGGTCAACCATGAGCAGCATTCGCCTTCGCAGCAGCAAGAAGTCAACATATTCCCATCGATCTGCTACTAGCAAAAGGAGTGCAGCTGCCGAAGTTGCTGCCAATGAAGCCACCTTGAAAGTAATGCTAGAGCAAGAACATCATATTGTCACGGTTTGTTTTGATCACGTGGTGCTGTCCTGTGCTGATCTTCAACGTTGTCGGGGATTCCTATTCCAGTGCCAACTCTTCTTCAGCATCCACCCCACGTGCTTCCCCACAGACGCCCACAAGATTGCGTTCATCATCGGGTTGCTACGTGGGCGTGCGCTCAGCTGGGCGGAGACGGCACAGGGATTAACGTCACCGCTGGGGTCATCCTATGCTTCATTCTTGGAGAGGTTTCGTTCTGTGTTTGATCGACCTGATTTCTCAGAGGATATTGAGACTTGCCTGCTCTCAGCACGACAGGGGGCTCGTTCTGTGGCGGAGTTCGCAGTGGAGTTTCAAACCCTCGCTGCGGAGTCGGGATGGTGTGAGCACTTGCTCTGCAGCGTGTTCTGCCACACACTCAATGAGCGGATGCGGGACGAACTTGCGACCCGCGACCGACCTGAGACGCTCCAGGAACTCGTAAACCTCGCCATACGCATTGACGGACGTATGTGTCTGCGTCGCAGAGAGCGCCAAGCCCGGGACCAGGTCCGTACCACCGCTCCACCTCGTTCATCACCAGCACCTTCAAGGGACGCCCCCCAGTCTGAGCAGCTTGAAGGGGCCAAACTGATGCAGCTGGAATGCACCACGCTGGCCCCTGAAGTCCATAGCCTCCGTAAGGACCAGGGGCTTTGCTTCTACTGTGGTGGAGGGAACCACCAGCTACGAGACTGCCCGGTACGCCCAACGAGACCTGACTCGGCAGTAGGACTTGGGGTTCTCCACGTCTGAGGTCATTAGATGCTTCAAATCCATCAACCCACGCAAAGCACCTGGTCCTGATGGTGTCCACTGTCGGGTCCTTAGAGCATGTGCCAGCCAGCTTGCTGGGGTCTTCACTGACATTTTCAACCTCTCTCTGAGTCTGTCAGTGGTTCCCACATGCTTTAAGAGAATGACGATTGTCCCGGTTCCGAAGGCATCAGCCATCTCCTGCCTGAATGACTACCGACCCGTCGCACTTACATCAGCAGCTATGAAGTGCTTCGAAAGGCTAGTCAAGTCACACATCTGCTCCACACTTCCCCCCACCTTGGACCCTCAACAGTTCGCATACCGTCCCAACAGATCCACAGACGACGCCATCGCACTGACCGTTCACACTGCACTCACACACCTGGACAAAAAGAACACTTATGTTAGAATGCTGTTCCTAGACTACAGCTCAGCATTCAACACCATCATCCCTGCCAAACTCATTCCAAAACTCATAGACTTGGGCTTAAACACACATCTCTGCAATTGGATACGGGACTTCCTGACGAACAGACCCCAGGTGGTGAGAGTAGGAAACAGCCTTTCCTCCACTCTGACTCTGAGCACTAGGGCCCCTCAGGGGTGTGTACTAAGCCCCCTCCTGTACTCCCTGTACACGCATGACTGTGCTGCCAGACACACGTCAAACATCTTCTTCAAGTTTGCTGATGACACGACAGTCCTAGGCCTTATCACCGACGGCGATGAGAAGGCCTACAGAGACGAGATCTGCACTCTGGCACAGTGGAGCTCTGAGAACCACCTCTGTCTCAATGTCAGCAAAACCAAGGAGATCATCGTGGACTACAGGAAGCAGCAGAAGGGGAGTCACTCTCCTCTCTACATCAATGGAGCCGCAGTGGAAAGAGTCAGCAGTGTGAGGTTTCTTGGTGTCCACCTCACTGAAGACCTCACCTGGTCCCATCACATCAGCACTGCTGTGAAAACTGCATGTCAGCGCCTCTTCTTCCTGCGGAGGCTTAAGAAATTCGGTCTCCAACCCCTTATCCTCACCAACTTTTACAGGTGCACCATCGAGAGCATCCTCACAGGCTGCATCACCGTCTGGTACGGTAGCTGCTCCACCTGTGACCACAAGGCCCTGAAGAGGGTGGTGAGGACAGCAGAGTCCATAATCGGGAATAAACTCCCTGCTCTTGTGGACATCTACCAGACCCGCAGCACAAGGAAGATTCGTAGGATCCAGCTGGACAGCAGTCATCCAGCACATGGACTGTTCACGTTACTGCCATCAGGCAGAAGGTACCGAAGCTTCCCGGCCAAAACAACCCCGCTTATGAACAGTTGTTACCCGCAAGCCATCAGGCTACTAAACAAAATGAACAGTTAAAAACTCCCACACTCCTGCTTTTACTATGTCACTTTACACCAGTCACTTTAAATTGTATATATATATATATATTTTATGGCGCATGCATATGTAAATATTGTGTATTTCATTTTATGTTCCATGTAGAGTTTATATCCTGATGCCGCACCTCAAGAATTTCTATGTGCACATGTACCAACATGGAGCACAAATGACAAATAAACTTGAAACTTGAAACTTGAACTTGAAACTTCTGTCGAGTCCCTCACTACAACCACAAGCACGGCGACTCAGCCTACCTGCGGTGCTCACCATCCGGGAGAAACAGGTGACCGTAAACGTGCTATTAGATTCTGGGGCAGAGGAGAATCTGATAGACATGGGGTTTGCTAATCTTAATGGTCTAACTGTTTCTTCCCTAGCGAATCCCCTCCACACCCTGGCGCTGGATGGCAGACGGCTGTCGCCCATCTCGCACCGCACCTCACCTACGCGGCTAACGTTGGAGGGCAACCACCAGGAGAGGATTTGCTTCTCGGTGTTCCGGTCTACCGAGGCCCCCGTCATCCTGGGATACCCCTGGCTCCGGAAGCATACCCCCACATAGACTGGGTCAACGCCCGCATCCTGACCTGGGAAACGGAGTGTCACTCAACCTGCCTGCTCGCCGCCGCCCCTCCCAACAACCCTCCGGCCCAGAACAGCCCCGACCCTGTGGACCTCTCCTCGGTGCCCAAAGAGTACCATGACCTTGGGGAGGTCTTCAGCAAGGACAAGGCCTGTCAGCTTCCACCTCACAGGACGTAGGACTGCGCCATCGACCTCCTGCCTGGGGCCCCCCTTCCCTTCAGCCGGATCTACCTGCTGTCTCGTCCGGAGAGAGAGGCTATGGAGAGGTACGTGTCGGAGTGTCTTGCCACCGGACTCATTCAGCTCTCGACCTCCCCCGTAGGGGCCGGTTTCTTCTTCGTGTCTAAGAAGGACGGCTCCCTACGTCCCTGCATTGACTATAGGGGACTAAATTCCATCACGGTCCCCTACAAATACCCTCTGCCATTAACATCCTCCGTGGGGGCCGTCCTCTCGCAGAAGTCGGAGGAGGGTCGGCTTCACCCATGTGCTTTCTTTTCCAGGAAGCTGACGGCAGCGGAGAAGAATTACGACGTGTGTAATCGCGAGCTGTTGGCGGTGAAGCTCGCGTTGGAGGAATGGCAACACTGGCTGGAGGGGGCAGCTCAGCCGTTCATAGTTTGGACCGACCACAAGAACTTGGCCTACATCCAGTCAGCCAAGCGCCTGAATTCCCGTCAGGCTCGGTGGGGCTTGTTCTTTGGTCGGTTCCACTTCACCATGTCCTATCGTCCCGGCACACGAAACGCGAAGCCCGACGCCTTGTCACGCCTCTTCTCAGACGAGAAGGAGGAACCCAGGACCGACACAATTCTCCCTCCCAGCCATGTCATTGCAGGTGTTTCCTGGGAGGTCTGTCGCATCATTGAACGCGAGCTGGCTAAGGATCCGGATCCTGGGTTGGGGCCACCCAACCGGACCTTCGTGCCCTCCGCCGCCCGCTCCGCAGTGCTCAAGTGTGGGCATGAGTCTCGCTGGGCCTGCCACCCTGGGGGAGCGCGCACAGAGGAACTCATCAGGTGCCAGTTCTGGTGGCCCACCTTGGCAGCCGACGTCCGACAGTTTGTTGCCGCCTGCACCACCTGCGCTCGCAACAAGTCGTCGCATCAGCCAACAAGTCTTCAGGATATTCGGCATACCGATGGGCATCGTCTCGGACTGGGGACCTCAATTCATCTCCCAGGTGTGGAGAGCCTTCCACAAGTTTTTCGGGACAGAGGTTTCGCTGACGTCAGGTGGCCACCCCAAGCTGAGAGGGCCAACCAAGTGGTGGAGACCACCCTGCGTTGCATGTCTGCCCAACACCCGGAGCGCTGGAGCGAGAACCTGGCATGGGCAGAGTATGCGATCAACACTGCACGCAGCTCCGCCACTGGGAAGTCCCCGTTCGAAGTAGCGCTGGGTTACCAGCCCCCCTTGTTCCCCGAGGACCAAACTGAGATCTGCGTGCCATCTGTGAACCAGCACATTCGCCGCTGCCGCCGTACCTGGAAAAATACCCTGATCGCGATCCGCCAAGCCCAGTCCACGTACGCCGCCTCAGCCAACAGAAGACGCCGCCTGACCCCCAGTTACAAGGTGGGGCAACTCGTTTGGCTCTCGACTAAAGACATACCCCTCAAGACAGAGTCCCGCAAGCTTAGCCCCCATTTCATCGGCCCCTTTCCCATCTCCCGCATCATCAGCCCTGCAGCCGTCCGCCTTCAGTTACCCCGGTCCATGTGCATCCACCCCACCTTCCACATCTCACACATCAAGCCTGTCGTGCACTATCACTCAACCCCCCGCCAAGCCCCAGCCCCCCGCCTGATGGACTCCCGACGCCGTGGCCGGGGAATCCAATTGCTGGTGGACTGGAAGGGGTACGGCCTAGAGGAGCGCACCTGGGTCCCTCGATCGGCGATACTGGACCCTTCCCTCATCACTGATTTCCACCGCCGCTTTCCGGACAGGCCATTTAGGGCGCCGGGAGGCACGCGCACATGGGATCAATCACGTTTTTGTTATTTATACCCTGCACGCCCTACCCTCACCGCCAGTTTGTCTTGTGCCACGCCATTTTGCCCAGCTTAGACACTACTAGCCCCGTCCTTGAGTTCATTGTGTTCCTGTTACCTCGATCGTTGTGCTGTCCTGTGCTTTGTGTGTATGCAGTTCGTCTCCCGCTGTCTACACTTCATCTAGTCAACTTCGCTGCAGTCACCCTGGTCGTTTGTGCTCCTCCCCTCTGACGTCATCATCCTTCGCCTCGCTTGGAACAATAAATCCTATAGTGATTGTACCTGCGTATCAGCTCGTCTCTCCGAGTAGCGGATCCGCCTCGTTCGGTCTACAGACCATAACACATATAGAAGAATTACAGAGGCTAGAAGCTGAAGTTTGTACAGTTTTTAACAAAATCGTTTGTAACCCAATGACATCTTTCCATACACCAAATCCACATGAAGGAGAGAATATTAAGGGTGTAAGTAATAGAAGTCCAAGAGCAAATGTTTTAATAACGAATTCAGATGAGAATGCCAACAACAAAAACTGTGTCTTCTGTGAGAAGGCAGGGCACAGTTTACCAGATTGCCGTAAGTTTATAAAGAAGACAATCACAGAAAGAATCAAGTTTGTACAGGAGAAAAGGTTGTGCTTCGGTTGCTTGAAATGGGGTCATCGTTCCAAGAACTGCGGTGAGAGGAATATCTGCAAGACCTGCGAGAAAGGTCATCCAACTTGCCTTCATGATAATCTTAATAAAGAAGAACGCAAGCAAGAAAGAACGCAAGTAGTAAAGGCTGATGGAGCAAAACACAAAGAAAAGCCAAAGGATGAAAAGCCAGAACAACCACAAGATCAACCAAGTACATCTACAAGTACATGTGAAGCCATAGTACATAAAGTCATCCAGAGTGGCAGCCACACCCATGCATCTACAATAATTCCGGTGTGGGTCTCTGCTGCGGCTTAGTCAAATCGTGAAGTTCTTGTGTACGCACTCCTGGGTAGTTCAGCTGAGTATTACCACGCTATCTTCAACAAATAGCGTTGTGTCCTGCAAGAAGCTGACCGGTTTACAAGTAAGAGGGTTCTATTCAGACGAGATAATACCACTTCCTGTGACTTATTCCAGAGAAATTATACCGGCAAATCGAAATCATATTCCTACACCGGAGACAGCAAGGTTATGGACTCATCTGGAACATATTGCAGATGAGATTGCTCCTCAGCAAAGCTGTGAAGTTGGCCTGTTAATAGGCAGCAACTGTCCTCAGGCTTTACTACCAAAACGAGTAGTGTCTGGTGAAAGAAACCAACCCTTTGCACAGCAAACGGATCTGGGATGGAGTGTGGTAGGCTGTGGTAATCCATGTCTCAACTATGGAGATGGTATGGGAGTAAGCCACCAAGTGGTAGTGAAGAAATTGGTAACAGATCTTCAGTCTTCCTCAGATCTTACAAGTGAAGTTTATTACGTCTACAGAACACAGATCAAGGAAATCATCACTCCTGTAGATGTCATCAAGGCTCTGGAATTTGATTTTGTTGAAAGAGCTTCTGAAGCTAATCGTGTTTCTCAAGAAGATCGCAGATTTCTAAAGAAGCTGAAAGAAGGCTCAATAGTGAGGGTCATTATGAAATGCCGCTGCCATTCCAGGAAGACAAGCCCCAAGTTACCTAATAATAAGATGTGTGTCATCCATCATATAAAGTCTCTTGAAAGAAAGCTAAAGAGAAATGAGCAATACAAGAAAGACTACAAGGCCTTCATGAACGATATCATTCTTTGTTAAGACGCAGAAAAGGTCCCAAAGGAAGACATCCAAAAAACTCCAGTTTGGTACATCCCGCATCATGGAGTCAAATTCAAAGAAGCCGGGAAAAATATGCGTCGTCTTTGACTGTTCTGTTAAGTTCCAAGGAACCTCTCTAAATGATCATCTTTTAACTGACCCAAATCTAACGAATGCCTTGGTGGGAGTTTTGATTCACTTCCGAAGAGATCCGATTGCAATCATGTGTGACACAGAGCGCATGTTTCACCAGTTCCATATGAAGACAGAAGACCAAGATTATCTTCGATTCCTTTGGTGGGAGAATGGGAATCTTGAAGTTCAAGCTTCCACCTATCGAATGAAGGTCCATTTGTTTGGTGCAGCCTCATCACCTGGGTGTGCCAACTATGGACTCAAGCATATCGCGGAAGGACGAGGACGCTTTAGTGATGAGGCCATCAAGTTCATAACAGCGGAATTTTTACGTTGATGATGGCCTGTTAAGCATGACATCAATAGTCAAGCAATCCAGCTGGTGAAAGAAGCCAGAGTACTTTGTAGCACAGGCAACCTACGACTTCACAAGTTTGTTTCTAATATTAGGGAAGTCCTCGACACCATTCCCAAAAAAGAATGTGCTGAAGCTGCTACAAGGATATGGCACAGAATCGCAAATAGAAAGAGCTCTTGGGGTGCAGCAGTACGTGGCTTCTGACGAGTTTCGGTTTAGAGTGGTTATCAAGGAGAAACCACTTAACCTTAGAGGATCATCGGAAAAGCAATCCTGCTGCAACCGTGTTGGGACGATACTTTACTCGATGATTTGCGAGCTCAGTGGGAACGTTGGTTCCAAGAATTCTTGGCCAATCTCTTCTGGAGTCGGTGGAAGAAAGAGTATCTCCATATTTCCTTCAGACAGGGAATTGCATCAGTGATCCCAACTTTGATAAGAAGGAAAGGCGTGTTTCCAAACCAATTTATCTGGAGAGGCCTATCCATAAGATGGTGACATTACTAGAAGAGACTGAAGGCCATCATCCTCATCTTTACTTTACAGTTATAAATTCATGTAAATTCATGACCAAGCTAGTATTGTGAAATAATATGCTTGGTATAATTTTATTTAATGATTTAAAATCATAGATTTTGGTGGGCGTGTAACTGCCTACTTTAGCAGTTTATATTTTAATTGGTTTAAAGTTTGTAAAATTGTATAAAAGTGTATTTAACTTCTGTTCTTTTAAGAACATTGACAATGTTAATTTCCATGGTTACACTGCTAATTACCACGGTTACCATGAAAAAGTTCCAAAGTTAACATTAAAGGTTATTCGGGAGATGAAGAGTGGACAAGTCACAACGTAAAACTATAGCTCTCTTGATACTTATGCAGCCAATGAGTTCTTAAGGTTGGGTGTAAAGTTATGTACAAAGTTAAGGAGCAAACTCAAGAATAAACCTAATCAGTATTGGCAAAAATATTTGTGCTGTTGACTTTAAATCAGAGGGCGCTACACTGAGTGTATCTGCCCAGCGCCCGAAACTGTCTCTCCTGGATGGGCATGGGGAACCCCCCCGGGACCCTAGTAGAGAATAACGCAGAAGATAATGGATGGATGGAGGACACAGGCTGACATTTTCTAAATGCATCCTCAGGGGCAGATTGTGGCACCTGTCACCATAGGGCACCTGTCACCTGTTCTGTGTTTCCTTTCGTTCTTTTGAGTTAATTAACGTTCATTTGTCTTTAGTTAATTAACTCCGTCTTGTTATTGTTTTTTTGGTGCACGTGATGGGAAGTGTTTATGTATTTATTTCCGGTGTTCCTCGTCATCCGTGCGTGTCTTAAGTTTAATGTCCACTCGTTTGATGTACCGGTGTGTTTGGTGTCACTACACCATAATAAATTGTGTTCCTGCTACCTGCGTGCCTGGCTCCCTTCTGCGTGTTAGAGCGCTGCGGCTCTGCGTCTCATTTGCGCAGCTGTTCTTAGCACCAGGTAGACGAGTGTGACATAAAGACGCGCCATTCGTTTGTGGAGTCCAGAGCCCAGGTAGGCTTTTTCTTAAATTTTTCTTTGGGAGGGCCTTATAGCCTCGTACTCGCGGCGCGCTCCGACGTGTCCGTGAGTGCGCCGTTATGCGGAGCCCGCCGTCCCGGAGCCGGGGGAGCGGCTCGAACAGTGTGATGTCGGAATATTATGACTCCGATGATGAGTGGATGTGGAGGTACGGGTACGAGGCGCTCTGCGTGGAGGAAGGACTCGATCTGGTTGAGATTTCCGATGAGGCGGGCGAGTCGTACCTGTATGGGCATATTCTGCCCATACGAACCCTCCTGAACTCTGAGGAGTTCTGGACGGACGCTCCGGTCCAGCTTGGCGCGGTGCCAAGACACAGCGTGCGCGCTGCACAGCTGCTGAGCGCAGTATGTGCGCTGCGAGGACCGCGCTGTGTCTGGATCGCGCTGCGAGGGGGCGGTACAGGAGCTGGCACTCGAGGGGGTAAATGTGGATACATGTGGCGTGATCGTGGTGTGTCCCCCTGTCTCGTCTGTCTCGTGTGATCAGTCCGTCTTCCCTGTGTCAGACATGTCCGTGTCTTTGTCTTTGGGCATTGCGGTGGGAGTGTATCTGTTTTGTGTACAGAATGACGATCCCAAGGTGGAGGTTCGTGCGTGCCCGCCGAGGTCCGCCCAGCGTGCGTGCCTGCCGAGGTCCGCCCAGCGTGCGTGCCCGCCAAGGTCCAGCCTGCGTGCGTGCCCGCCGAGGTCCAGCCTGCGTGCGTGCCCGCCGAGGTCCAGCCTGCGTGCGTGCCCGCCGAGGTCCAGCCGCACACCGCCCAGCCCGAAGTCCAGGGGCCGCACGCCGCCCAGCCCGAAGTCCAGGGGCCGCACGCCGCCCAGCCCAAAGTCCAGGGGCCGCAAGCCGCCCAGCCCGAAGTCCAGGGGCCGCACGCCACCCAGCCCGAGCAGCGAGGGCGTCTGCCTTGCCACGCAGCTAGAGGGCGTCCGACACGCCACGCAGCCAAAGGGCGTGGCCCACTCCTCGTCCGCCGAGGGCGTCCACCGGACCACGCAGCCAGAGGGTGTGGCCCACTCCTCGTCCGCCGAGGGCGTCTACCGGACCACGCAGCCAGAGGGCGTAGCCCACTCCTCATCTGACGAGGGCGTCCACCGGACCCCGCAGCCAGGGCGTCCACCGAACCACGCAGCCAGAGGGCGTGGCCCACTCCTCATCCGCCGAGGGCGTCCACCGGACCATGCAGCCAGAGGGCGTGGCCCACTCCTCGTCCGCCAAAGGCTCTCGTCGGACCACGCAGCCAGAGGGCGCCCACCGGACCACGCAATCAGAGGGTGTGGCCCACTCCTGATCCGCCAAGGGCGCCCACCTGACCTCCCGTCACCAATTTTTATTAAATTGTACCTTTTGGATTTTATCCCCGTGTCTTGGACTCTCCTTCCGCGTAAAACCACGGTACGGCGCTGCGCACCTTCTCCGCGTGGGTCGTGTACCGTGGGGGCGTTCGCCGTGGACGACGCACGTAATTTTCCCCGCGTAGTTGGTACCCGGGAGCGCTCACTAGGCGCGAGCGGCTGAACGCAGCCATATCTCCACGTTAGCCGCCCCCCTCCCGGGGAAGAACGGACAGTTCATGACAGAAAGACGTGCCCAACTATCTGGAGAGTTCCGGACACCAGGGGTCACCCACCGCTGAGCCGGAGGACCAGAGGCTGCGCCGCTGACGAGGCAGAGCACCGGGGACCGCCGATGGTCGAGTCTGGGCGCCAGGGACCGCTCCATCGCTTTCTCTGAGCACCAGGGTCCGCCAGCCACAGACTCCGGACACCAGAGGAGCCATCCCCGTCTCGCAGCTAGAGGGCGCCGATTTGCGCCCCGCAACGAGAGGTTGTGCTCCACGCCGTCAGCAGGGGGCACACAGCATGCCTCACCACCAGAGGGACTTTTACCTCCCCCCGTTTTTTGTTTTTTGTGTGTACTGTTTATTATTATTATTATTATTTTCTTTTGTTTTAGGGCCGCTTTCCCTTTTAGCGCGACCCTTGGGGTGGGGGTATGTCACAGGTGCCTGTAGCACCTGTCCCTCGTTTGTGTCCTTAATTGTTTCAGTTGGGTGATTGGTTTGTTTTGTTCACGTGTTTAGTTCCTTTTGTATTTATTCTGAGTTTTCCTTCCCTTTGGTGCACGTCTTTGTTTTGTGGTTTTCATACCCAGTGTTATGTTGTTCGTTTGTTCCCCATTTTTGTTGGTGTCCCGTCACCAATTTTTATTAAATTGTACCTTTTGGATTTTATCCCGGTGTCTTGGACTCTCCTTCCGCGTAAAACCACGGTACGGCGCTGCGCGCCTTCTCCGCGTGGGTCGTGTACCGTGGGGGCGTTCGCCGTGGACCGATAAAGCCCGGGAGCGCTCACTAGGCGCGAGCGGCTGAACGCAGCCATATCTCCACGTTAGCCGCCCCCCTCCCGGGGAAGAACGGACAGTTCATGACACCCTGGCTGACCAATTTACAATTTTTTCTTAGTTCCACTTATGCATTATCTCTTATGCAGAAAGTCTTTGCCTTTGCCACATCTTGCTTTTTGGAGATTTAATTACTTTTCTTCTGTCACACCAAGAACCTTAAATTTTTTTTACCAATTTTGCTGATGTTGTCCAGTTGTCTCTTCTAAAACAATTTAATGCCTGTCTTATTTCTTCTCTAAATTTCATACCCAGTCTTCTTCCTTTAATCCCCACCACCTGATCCTTGGTTCTGCCCTCACTCTCTTCCACTTCTTCACCACTAAAGAAATCTTACAAACCACACCCTTACAAACCAACTTACTGTGATCTCCCTTGCCACCACCTTACAGTCTTTAATCTCACTCAGGTTTTATCTCCTGCACAGAAAATAATCCACCTCTGTGTGTCTTCCTCCACTCTTATCACAATATGTTTATCCTTTTTTAAACTATTTAAATACTTAAGCCATTTTTATCCTTTTTAACAAAATCCACCACCATTTTTCCTTTTGTCCTGTTTCCATCCCTAAAACACTATTGACCTCCTTGTCGTTTCTGTTTTCTTTACCAACATGCTTATTAAAGTCACTGCTAATCACAGCTCTATCCTCTTTGGGTCCCTTCTCCTTAACTTCATTTAACTCATTCAAGAAATCTTTTACTCTTCCATCTTAAATCCTACCTGTGCAGCATATGTATTAACACTATTTCATATCGAACCACTACTCTCATTTATCGGACATGCCTTTACATTCCTAATGTTCTCTTTCTTAAAAATTACTCCCATATTAGTTCAGTTTAAATGTTGAACATATCAGTTCAGTTTAAATGAGTTGTTAAACTCCTAATGACAAGTATGTGAAAGTAAAATGAGCAAATATAACACACCTCCTTCTTATTTCTACCAATGCCAAATATAACACTTTTGTTTCTATCAATGAGTGCAAATATATATATATATAATTTGCATACTTTGCTGTTTCCTATTGCTATCAGATTAGTCTTGTTTCCTCTTCCCAGAAATCTTTATACTTTAATTTTAAATATGAAATTATCTTTAGAAGAACTTCCCATACCTTCTCTTCTTCTTCATTAGCTTCATCCTCCTGCTAAAAACATGAAAAATAAAGACATAATTACAGAATAAAATGGTTACACATTATACAGTTATATAAAGAAGCAAATTGTATTTTAATACTAACCAAATAATGCTATAGTATTCCAACACATTAACTTGCAAATATAACCATATTTACGAAATATGCACTAGACCTTTTTTTTATATTGTTTTTCATACTGGAGGATTAACTCCTTTTTTGCTACAGTAATGTATAATGAATTTGAGTCCAGTCATATTTTTAGCAGCCTGTCTAAATGTTTAAACTCTTGACAAAATTATTTTTGATGTGGAAACAGTTTTATTGGAAACATGTTTGAAAATTAATATGGAGCAGAATTTATTCACTGAAGTTAGTACCAGTATGAAAAAAATGCTTAAAATGTTTAAATATAAGGTTATAAAATTATCCATGCTAAAATCATTACAATTTTATTCATTACATTTTTTTTGACCAAAAAAATATGTTTATCCCTAATCTCGGTGGTATATCAGCTATCACCAACATAGACAATATGCCTATCAACACTCAACATAGCTGTATCTGTTATTAGTATGGTTATTACACATTAAAAAAAACAACAACTTTAAAATACACAAACACATTCATAAAATAGCAATTGGAAAAATATACTGAACACATACAGGAATAAAGTTCTAAAAATTATCATGTGAGTGGCAAAAGTATGGATTAGCAGTTATTTTAAAGGTGAAATTAAAGTCAGGTGTTAAATAAATAGGATGGCAATAAGGTGAGCGGGCGCTGTTTTATTTAAAGAACAGATCAAAGTCTGCTCTTTACAACACGTTTGTGGAAGTGTATCATTGTCAGGATCGGTCACGCTGCCGGAGGAACGAATGAAGTGTGTCGATTAGAATGCAACAAAGTTTATTAAGTATGGGGGAACGCCCCACAAAACGAATAATGTCCAAAAAAGTAAACAAAAGAAGCTCGCAGACTTGACCAGGCAATGTGGCACACTTGCGAGCCGGACTACAGCAGCGGAGACCACGGAGGAGGCAGGGACGTAGGAGCCAGGAACGCCGAGCAGTTACGTCACCCTGGGTTCGCGTTCCTGCAGAGATCCAGCTAGTGAGTAAGGCACTGGAGCGCAATGAATGAAGCAGGGCCACGCCGAATCCTGGCGTGCTCAGAAACCACGTCGAGCACCCAATCGGGTATAACCAACAAAACTCTGCGCTGTGGAGTCCGGGACGGCGGCTTAAGTAGTCACTCCAGCCGAGGGGGCACACCTTAAACTAATAAACTGGAGAGGGTGATCGGTGCAGAGAGGAATGTGATTCAGGTGTGTGAATGGGCGTGTGTGGAGCGGCGCGTGGAGGAGAGGGGCGTGTGTGTGAACATGAGGATGTGGGTGTGTGCGGAGCGGCGCGTGCTGGCGAGGGGCGTGTCTGTGAGTGCGGAGTGGAGAGGGGAGACGCGGAGCGTGAGCGAGTATGTGTAACATCACCCCCCCCCCAGAAAAAGGTGGCTCACCCCGAGAAGGAACCCGTCGAGACCCGGTCCGACGACTTTGGCGGGGTGGCCGACCTCTAGGCCGTGGAGCGGGCCCGTCAGGGTGATCCCGGTGGAACTCCTGGATCAATTTGGGGTCCAAGGTGTCCTCCGCAGGTCCTAAACCCTCCCAGTCCACCAAATACTGCACCTTGCCCTGGCGCCGGCAGCAATCCAACAGAGAGGCCACCGAGTAGATGTTGGAATCCTGCTCCTCGTCCGGCTCTCTGTTGGTCTCTCTCCAATTAGTATCAAGGGGACCTGCAACAAACGGCTTCAAAAGGGAGACGTGAAATGTTAGATGCACCCGCAGGTGGTGCGGGAGCTGAAAGCGTACGGCAACCTCATTAATGATGGCCTCCACCCGGTATGGGCCCAAAAACCAGAGAAGGAGCTTACGCATACCCCGACAACACCTGATATCCCGGGTACTGAGCCAGACCATATCGCCCACTCTAAACCGCGGAGTGTCACCCCGAGAGCGGTCCGCGAAGCGTTTGTATCTCCGTATCACCGCCTCGACCTGCTGATGGACCTGGGCCCATACCTCCTCGCTGCACCGAAACCAGGCATCCACAGCTGGGGCGTCTGACTCCTCCCCATCCCACGGTGCAAAGGGCGGCTGATAACCCAGAACACACTGGAATGGGGTGGAACCCCGAGGAGAGACTGCCAGAGGAACCCAGTTTTTCGCAAAGCGCCTTCCACATGGCTGACGTGAACTGGGAACCACTGTCTGAGAGGATGACCTCTGGGATACCGAACGAAGTGAACACTCTAGAGAATAGTAGTTCGGCCGTCTTGAACACCGAGGGCAGCCCCCTACGGGGGAAAAGTTTAATCACCCAGGAGAACCGATCGAGGACTGAGAGGATGGTGGTGTACCCATTGGAGGAGGGAAGACCGGTCACCAAGTCCAGGGCTATGTGACACTGGCAGTGGGCAGAGCTTACCAGCTGGAAGCACTTGAGGGGTCTTGCAGGCGGCACAGGTGGAACATGACCGTACAAAGGTTTGTACGTCCGCCCACAAAGACTCCCACCACTACTTCCGCTGAATAAGCTGGAGTGTCCGCAGAACGCCCGGGTTACCAGTGCTCAGAGAGGTGTGGGCCCATGTGATGAGGCGGGACCGGAAGGGAAGAGGGACATAACTGACCCCCTCGGGACAATTTGGAGGGACAGTAGTATGGCGCGCCGCCTCTTGAATCTGGGAATCCAGTTCCCACTGTATGTGGCCCAGAAATTTGTGTGCGGGGATGATAGGACTCCCCTGGTCTGGGTCAGAAACCGTTGGACCGTGGAGCCGGGACAGGGCATCGGCCCGGCTGTTCTCTGAACCCGGACGGAAGGAGATCTGTAAATTAAACTGGTTAAAAAAGAGTGCCCAACAGGCTTGGCGGGCATTGAGGCGGCGAGCGCTCTTGATAAACTCCAGGTTCTTGTGACCCGTGAGGATAAAGACTGGGTGTGGAGACCCCATGAGCCAGTGCCTCCACTCCTCCAAGGCTAGCTTAATAGCTAATAGCTCTCTGTCCCTGATCCCATAATTACATTTGGGGTAGCACGCAATAGGCCATGCATTGGTGAGGCCCCCAGTGGATTGGGACAAGACGGCACTGGCCCCACTACAGGACGCGTCCACCTCTACGATGAACTGGCGCCTGGGGTCTGGATGGGCCAAGACTGGTTTGGATGTGAACAGTCTCTTAAGGGTGTTAAAGGCCCGATCCGCCTCCGGGTTCCAGCGCAGCGCAGAGGGGCCTCCTTTAAGGCAGGAGGTTAGAGGAAGCGCTACCTTGCTAAAGTTTGGGATGAATTGCCTGTAAAAGTTCGCGAAACCTAAAAACCATTGGAGGTCCCGTGGTGAGGCCGGTGTCGGCCAGTCCAGGACTGACTGGACCTTGCCAGGGTCCATCTCGATCCCCTTAGGGGAGATGATAAACCCCAAAAACGCGATGGTCTCCCGGATAAACTCACACTTCTCCCCCTTAACAAACAACCCATTGGCGAGGAGACGAGATAGAACCCGCCAAACTAGGGCGACATGGGAGGCCAGATCCCCTGAAAACACTAGCACATCGTCAATATACACGATCACCCCTTGATGTAAAAACTCCCACAGCACGTCATTAATGAAGGCCTGGAAGACCGTGGGGGCATTGGTAAGGCCGAAGGGCATTACGCAATATTCGTAATGCCCCGAGGTAGTAATGAACGCGGTCTTCCACTCGTTTCCCTTTCAAATGCGGACCAGATTGTACGCGTTGCGCAGGTCTAATTTGGTGAACACACGCGCACCATGGAGCAGTTCCAGAGTGGCCGGTACCAGCGGGAAGGGGTACGGGAACCGCTTGGTGGACTTATTCAGCTCTCTGAAATCGATATAGGCTCTCAGCCACCGATAGAGGGTACGGACGCGCGTGTGGTAATTTGGCCCCCAGCACCATGTCAATGGCGCAGTCGTAGTGATGATGGGGGGGTAGTGTATCAGCGCAGTGCTTGCTAAATACCTCGGCTAAGTCCGAATACACCTCCGGTACCCGAGAAGGCAGCTGGATCTTGGGGGACACCCGGGAAGAGGAGAACAGCTGGCAGGGAGGCGGGTGTGCGCAATCCTGTCGACACTGGGACGACCAAGACTGGACCCGCAACAGGGCCCAGGAAATGGTGGGGTCGTGTCACCTCAGTCATGGCAGCCCTAGAACCAGAGGAACAGAAGGAGAGGAGATGATCAAAAATTCGAGCTGTTCGAAATGCTACACTCCAACGTGAGAAATGCACCCAAGAAGGTTGCCCCCGATGAACCGGTCTCTCACTGCAGTCCCGAAGTGCGTGCATTGAGCTCCTGCAGTACCCACACAGTGCCTGTCGGGCACAATGCCGGCGTTCCTGCGCTGAGAGATGGGCCCTGCCCAGCTGCATGGGCTCGATCTCGGACTCCCGTTGGGCTGGTGGCGGAGCGGGTTCCCTCCACGGCGAAGTCCGGGGCGGTAGGGAGCTGAGCCCGGGAGACGTTGGGACGGTGGCGAGGTGTTGTTCCATCAACACCGCTAGACGTACCAGCTCGTCCAGCGATGACCCGAAGGAATGTCCCGCGATCTTGCGCTGGATGTCTCGGCGAAGCCCCTCACGGAACATCACCGTGAGCACAGATCTGCTCCAACCCGTCCATGCAGCCAGGACTCGGAACTCCAGCGCGTAGTCAGCCACTGACCAGGACCCTTGGCACAGCCGGTACAGTTGTGGTCCCATCCCCTCGCCCTACAGGGGGTGAGCGAAGGCGGCGCGGAATGCCTCGTGGAAGGCAGAGAACGACCGGCACTCAGGACCCTGTGTCTCCCAGATCACGGTGGCCCACTGCCCACTCACGGTCTGCCCGTCAGCCGCGAGATCACCAGAGAGATCTTACCGACCTTGCTGAACCTCAGGTGGCTCTGGAAATAGTGTGCGCACTGCATCAGGATGCAGCGGCACTTTTCTGGACTCCCATCGTAGTGTTCGGGCTCCGAGAGTTGGTACGGGGCAGCGGTGGGCGGGGGAGGATGGTGTAGGGAGAGAGCCAGAGAGACCAGGACCGGAGACGCCACGCTCCAGCTCAGTAAGTCGTCCCATTAGGGTCTGGATCGCTCTGGTCATCTCCCCAAGACCGCTTTGAAGCTCCATCAGGGCGCATCCCTGCGCCTGCAGCACCTCGTCCATGGGCTCCATTCGCGGCACAATAGTGGCGTAGTTTTATGTCAGGATCGGTCACGCTGCCGGAGGAACGAGGAAGCGTGTTGATTAGAATGCAACAAAGTTTATTAAGTATCCCGTGGGGGAACGCCCCACAAAACGAATAATGTCCAAAAAAGAAAACAAAAGAAGCTTGCAGACTTCACCAGGCGATGTGGCACACTTGCGAGCCGGACTACAGCAGCGGAGACCGCGGAGGAGGCAGGGACATAGGAGCCGGGAACGCCGAGCAGTTACGTCACCCTGGGTTTGCATTCCTGCAGAGATCTAGCTAGTGAGTAAGGCACTGGAGCGCAATGAATGAAGCAGGGGCACCTGGCGCGAATCCTGACGTGCTCAGATACCATGGCGAGCACCCGATCGGGTATAACCAACAACAAAACTCTGTGCTGTGGAGTCCGGAACGGCGGCTTAAGTAGTCGCTCCAGCCGAGGGGGCACACCTGAAACTAGTAAACTGGAGAGGGTGATCAGTGCAGAGAGGAATGAGATTCAGGTGTGTGAATGGGCGTGTGTGGAGCGGCGCATGGAGGAGAGGGGCGTGTTTGTGTACATGAGGATGTGGGTGTGTGCGGAGCAGCGCGTGGCAGTGAGGGGCATGTCTGTGTGTGCGAAGGAGTGGGTGAGTGCGGAGCGGAGATGAGAGACGCGGAGCGTGAGCGGGTATGTATAACAATCATTGCATGAACAAAGATAATTCCTAAGCACCTTAGGAAAAGTTGTTGATGCTCATCATGGTGAAAATAGGTTAAAAATTATAACAGGGTGTCTTTCAAACAGAGAAAAAACTAAAGTCCCTGAAGTAAATAAAAGCAGAAATAGGGTGTCATGCTGCACTGCCGAACCTAAATGATAGCGCGCATAAAGCATGGAATGGAGCCAGGAAGTGCAGGTATGCTTAGTAGCATTTAACGAAAACCCGGAAACTAAATAGCACAAAACAGAACAAGTGACCCGATTCGACAACCAAAAAACAAACACAATTAACAAAAGCACCAATATGGAATAAGGAACTGAGGCCGGAAAGAAAAAAAAAAAAGTGAAACAAAAAGGTAAGGATTGAACCCCACTCCTTACACAGGGAGGACATCATGACTAGCACAGTATGTTATTTAATGCAAGTAAATTAAGAGCTGCACCCTACCTGAACCTGTTCTTCTGTAGATGGTACTTTCTGTTAACAAAAGTACAGGAAAATTAACTCAATTATATAATAACTTTTTTTCTTAATTGAAAGTCTTAGTCTTAAAACAAACTCATCATGCTGATAAATTAATGTTAACATTTCTGCATTTTTTATGAGCCTGATGGAAGACTGTGTTATCAGACTCAGATATATTGGCCATGTATGCGTGTACATACAAAGAATTTGTTTCTGGCTGTTTTTGTCTCTCTGTTTTACATTCATTCATTCATTCATTCATTCATTATCTTCCGCTTTTTTCCTATATTAGGGTCGCAGTGGGGTTCCCCATGCCCATCCAGGGGAGAACGTTTCGGGCGCTGGGCAGATACACCCAGGACAGGGCGCCAATCTATCACTGGGCACTATTTTACATTAATATGTAAATATACAGTAAAAGTGTTCCACCATTAAACTAGGCAAGACCACTGGTTGGAGACAGATTCTGTCGACGACAGGTGATTAAGTGACTGCAGCTGCACTAGATGCTGTATAAGCACCTCCTAGGCCATAGGTGTCAAACTCAAGGCCCGTGGGCCATATCAGGCCCGTAATACAATTATATCTGGCCCGCAAGATCATTTTACATTGATCTATTATCAGTGGCCTGGCGATATGGTTTTGTGGACAATGCTCATATTTTGATTTTGACAGGAACATTTTTATGGAAAGCAGAAATACCTAAAGATATTTAAAGTTTAAGTTCATTTTTCTAAAATTGCCCAAGAGTAAGGAAAACTGAATGTTTTAATTTGTTGTTTTTTTCTTTTGCATAAAAGCATAATTTTTATTCAATATTTTTTCATGTGTTTATGTAGCATGTTCATAGTTGCGAACCTTTTATTATTTTGACAAGATTTTTATAGAGAGCAAAGTATTTGAATTTATATAAAGTTTAAGTTTATTTATTGTGGATTGATCTGTTTTCTTAGCCATGTTCAAAAATAATATTTACTTTCAATAAAAGTTTATTCTGTTTGTCCCGTGACCTAAAGTAAGCTTTGAGTTTTGGCCCCCAGTGCATTTGGTTTTAACATCCCTGTCCTAGGCCAACATCTAAGTCAGTTTTGCTAAGAGAGTATTATTCTTTTACTCTGAGTGATTATGGATTGGTTACTCGTTGTTTGACTGTGGTGGCATCTTTGCCTTCCTTTTTTCCACTGTGGTGGCATCTTTGCCTGAACAGTTGCTGGTCCAATGACTTGTGCTACATAAATAGAATGAAAATTTTTGACCAGCATTCATTAATTTGTTTGTTATCCTTCATTAATTTGTGTTTTACTTTCTTATTTTATATGGTGCATTGTTTATTCGCTTTATTTATTATTTATCACATCTGCCCGCTCCAGAGAGGTTTTCTGGTGACTCAGGTGAATGTAAAGGCTTTCTCCGCTATTTGAGCAGCAGCCTGGCTGCTACAATTTTGAACGGGTAGACCTCATCACCTCTCGTTTCTGCATAACCCTCGGATAGGTAATGACCAATAAGTTTTCATTCTACAGATGTGGAGTTTGCAAAGAACCTGGGATGAATTTCGCATATTTCTACACAGTGTGGAGACTGTAGCTACACAGCTCTGGGTCACAGTCCAGAGAAACATTCTTGGGTACTGGCTAAACAAATAAATTTGGAACTGTTCCAAGCATTACAAAGGGATCAAAACTGTACAAGAGGAAACAATATATAAAATACAACATATAGCGACAGTACATGGGGCCCACCATACAATATACTTTATGAAAAATAAGCAATACATTGCAATTTACAGGCTCTACACAGCTATCAAATATTCAAACTGCTGTCCAACTTGTCCTTGTCCAACTTGTCCAACTTCCATCAGTGTGAGTGGCCTGAATGATGTTATTTATTTCTTAATAAAAATGACAACTTAGTAAATGAAAACTGATTATGTATCTATTTGTTCTGGTGTCCCAGGTGCTGTAGAATCTTACAGAAAGCAGAAGGTTTAAGGTACTCAGAAAAGCTTCTTTGTTTATGTCATGATACACTTTCTGATTATGCGAAAATCAGACTTTAACAAATCCCTGTTCTTTAAATGAAACATAAATCATACTAACATCCATCTAATTGATTGAAAATACTTTATTATAATTTCACCTTAAAGTTATTTATACAACAATTCATTACTAGTCAAATTTGTTTCATTTTTTGGATTTGGTAATTTTTATCTAATTTTAGGAGTTTTAGGAGTTTAGGAATTTTAGAAAGTCATTTAAATAAGAGGTTGGTGACTTATTTGGTATTGTCTTCCACAGAAATGGCACCTATTCTTGTTTAAAGTGCAGGTTAAAGAGATGCTGAAGAATCCCACACAGTTGTCTGGCAGTTCTCAGTACACTTGAGCTGATTCTGTCTGCTCCAGCAGATTTGCTCAACTCTTCACCCTTCAAGAAAGGAATTGAATCCTCTGACAATGGCTGAGGAGTTAGGAATTGAAAAAGTGCTGATTGTGAAGGGGTGGTTGTCTGATAGTGTGTTAAGAGAAATGTGAAAGGAGTGTGTGTGAACAGAAGTGCAGACGTGGTGAAGGAAGGTGTGGTGGAGGTGCTTTGGATGCTATGTTGTATTGAAGAATGCATTCAGCATGTTGGCAGTATCTTTTTACCCTCAATAGCTCGTTGTTTTGTCTTCAATCCAGTGATTTGTTTTATGCCAGCCCACACTCGCTTTCCATTGTTTTGCTGAAGTCCTCCCTCCAGCTTTACATTATAAGCCTTTTTACACTTTCTCATTCCCACCTTCAGTTCCTCCTGTACATTTTTAATATCAAATTGAACAGATAAGATAAACTGAAAACGTAGACTGCTACCAACATGAATCTGAACCTGTGTTCGAGTTTTGTCTCCACTCTCTGCTTCTGCCTTTATAAATAATTCTCAAATTTGCTTATAGTTTATTTAGCATGTTTTGATGAGTGCCTTATCCCTTTTGTATTGGTTCTTTTTTCGCTTCCAGTTTGGTGATAACTTATTTTGGTCTGTGTAACTCTCCTTCAGCATCAGTGTCTGCTTCTGTGCTGGCTAATATCGATTGCTTAGATTACAGGTACAGGCTTGGAACACTGTAATGCTGCTTATTTAGGATAAGGTAACTTTAGCAAAAGGTAACACTTTAGCAAAATGCATAGAGTAAACACATATATGCATGGCCATGAACAATACCAAACACAACACACTTAGTTACCTTATCCTAAATAAGCAGCATTACAGTGTAAAGAGCATTGCCGTTGGAGATGGCAACCCATGTGAAGGTCTCTTCTCTGTGCACGTCATAAAATTAGCAGACACTACCACAGTGTGTGTATGTGTTTTTAAAAGAAAATAACTGACAGTTGTACTGAGAATTAAGAAATACAACTTAATAATACAACTTAAAGAAATACAACTCTCATAAAACATGCTGCAAGTCTTTTATTAATAACATTCAAACACGAGAGTGCACTGACCTTGAAACCAGGTGGAGAGGTCAGACCCAAGAATTCATAAACTGAGTTGCCCTCTTTGGCATCAAAAAATGTTTCATAATCCTGCAAAATAAAATATATATATATTTGAGTTTTCCATCTCAGCTCTGTGAAAATCAGTAATGTTTCCCTACATCACCACACCACACCTTTGACCATGAAACCAAAACAAGGTTATAACAGAAAAGTGTGTTATTCAAGCTAAGCTACCTTTTTAGTAGCCTAATATAGATACAGGATATTGAAGCCTAACTCAGAAAACACAGGGCAAACAATAAGTGAACATTCTGATCACATATACTTTGCAAAGAGGACACACTCAGACAAACATTCATCTATATATGGGCAATTTAAAATCTGAGGTTGATCTTGCTTTAACTTTAGTCAAATTAGTGATTATTAAGATGTTGAAGAAGATTTTTCTTATCACTGCAGATACGAGTGCATGTCGTTCTGTAATCAGTTAGGCTGAAGATCTTTATTTTATAAGTTACTATAAGATTAAGATGAAGAATATGTGCAAGTGTCAGACAGTAAATCACACAATGGAATTTGCGACAGAATGTGGAAACAGATGATAAATCGGATAACTCTACAAAATTTAAAGACATACAGTACCTGTAAATAAAGTAAAGAGAACTACAGTTCCCAGCAGGCCGAACACCAAATAGGATGACAAGATTTAGATGCTGACAGGTCATTTATAGCCGTATTCAGTAGCTAGAGCATGTCACATTGCTGTGTGCTCTGCATGTGGATTTGGCACAGGCTTTGCCTATATTGTATTATCCATCCATCCATTATCTTCCGCTTTATCCTCTATTAGGGCCAATCTCTCGCTGGGCACATACTCACTCACACAGACATATACACAAACACACTCTATACGGGGTAATTTTGGACAATTCACTTGACCTTGATCCAAATTTTTGGACTGTGGAAACCGGAGAACCCGATGTAACCCACGCGAACACAGGGAGAACATGGAAACTATATATACCACCCAGGTATGTATATACCTGGCAAGGGGGGTACTGGAGCATCAGATTTTTTATTGTCTAGCACTTATATTAAATGCTTGTAACCAGGGTCCTCCACTACACCATATGAAACATCGTGGATCACTATGCGGCTTCACTGTATTGCAGGTTTGTTTTTAATATATCTGAGTCTCTATCAGAGTTTTTCCTATAAAGTGTAATGGCCAGTAAATAGTGTACTGTGTCTTTAAGACTAAGCAATAATGCTTTAGTAGAGTTTAGACACTTTACATTAATTTCAGTTTTGACAGACCCACCATTTACTAGACTAAACTTTGATTTTGCACGTTGTGAATAAAACCAAGTGTGGAAAATACACTCAACTGAGTTTGAGTCTGTTTACTTCTCTTTTGCCACACACATTAACTCATAAAAAGTGTAGGTTTAGTGAAGATAGTGTAAAAAATAGTAGAGATTATTTTTTTTTATTAGCTCTGGTTGCGGGCGGCTCTCAGCACTAGGGATTCCTGGTTCGAATCTCAATCTGGGTGGAGTTTCCATGTTCTCCCCGTGTCCGCGTGGGTTTCCTCCGGGTCCTCCGGGTTCTCCGGTTTCCTCCCATGGTCCAAAAACATGGATCAAGTCAATTGAGTTCTCCAAAATTGCCCCATATAGAGGGTGTTTGTGTGTGTGTGGGTGACTGTGTGCCAAGCGATAGATTGGCGCCCTGTCCTGGGTGTATCTGCCCAGTGCCCGAAACGTTCTCCCCTGGATGGGCATGGGGAAACCCCCTGACCTTAATATAGGATAAAGTGGAAGATAATGGATGGATGGATTAGCTCTGGTTGTCGATGTAAATGATTCTATCCAGAGATGTTTTTAGGGTTTAGAAACGTCTGGGGCTTTAGTTCAGATCCCTTATTCCCTCTCTGTCCTCTTTAAAAATTGCCCTTTCATGAGTGTATTTATCCATTTTATCCATTTTTCAAACTGTTGTTACATTCATTTTGTTTGATCATTCATTAGTTATTCATTCATTCATTCATTATCTTCCGCTTTTTCCTATATTAGGTGTCGCAAGGGGGTTCCCCATGCCCATCCAGGGGAGAACGTTTCGGGCACTGGGCAGATACACCCAGGACAGGACGCCGATCTATCGCTGGACACACATTCACGCACACATACACACTCTATATGGGGCAATTTGGAGAACTCAGTTGACTTGATCCATGTTTTTGGACTGTGGGAGGAAACTGGAGAACCCAGAGGAAACCCACACGGTCACGGGGAGAACATGGAAACTCCACCCAGATGGGGATTCGAACCGGGAATCCCTATCGCTGAGAGGCGAACGTGCTAACCACTAACGAACCGTGCCGCGTCATTCATTAGTTATATTGGATAAAATTAAATAACATACAAAATATGTCTGTCTGCAGTGGATAGCACATTCAGTTTTAATAAATGATGGTTTTGGCAAAAAAAATTTGAATAAATGAACCTGAGCTTCAGCACAAAAGCATGAATCCATTTTACGAGTCAGTCGCAGATGAGACAGTTTTAACAAGGTTTTGCTTTGAAATACCGTGACTTTGCACCATCAGAAAAATTCTGACGGTTTATGAAAGCTGAGAAGCTGCTCTTCACAGCCAACATACAATTATTATGGTAACTTTACTCCCGCTACTGGCAAAAAAAATCTGTCTCCCTCACACACACACAGAGCTTGGAAGCACAAACAGCTGACGGTGACTCCATTGTTCGGGCCCGTGCTGGAGGAGAGGCCTCCAGAGAAAGCTGCTCTCATTTGACCCGGGGCTAATGACACCCCTGATTCTATCCAATATGTGTTATCACATTCATTTCTGAATGTTTCCACAAACATACCTCAGAACCAATGCTGCACAATGCCAACAAACCTTCCATGATTATTATCTTTGTGATTCCCGTACTATTCTGTGTGGGAAAATCTGCAGATGGGAGTCTGGCCAGGCACATAGATCACCAATACATTGCTGCTGAAACTTAAGTGACGCAAGTAGCCATGGAACCCTTACCATTAGAGCGGCTGATTTAGACCCATGTGTTGGCTTCAGCTGATAACTGAGACACAGGTAGAGGACTGCGTGGACTAAATTTGACATGTATCCAATACCTTTCATTGATGAACTGCTCGATCGGTTGGGCACTGCTCTGGTTTATTCGACACTGGATTTAACTAAGGGATAATGGCAGATCTCTTTAATGCCAATGTCTAAAGAAAAATGCCCTTTTGTACCCCGTTCAGTTTATACAAATTTGTGAGACTTCCATTCAGGTTGTTTGGAGCCCCTACCACATCCCAGTGCCTGATGGAACGAATCCTCTGACCTCACATGGCATATGCCACCACTTATCAGATTTACATCTATAGTAATGATTGGCAGCAGCATATGCAGCATCTGAGGGCCGTTCTAAGAATGCTGCGACGCGCAGGACTCACAGCCAATCCTAAGAAGTGTACAATGGCCTGGGTGGAAATACGGTATCTGGAGTTCCACCTAGGGCATGAGCAAGTGCGTCCCCAAATCCTGCAGACTGCTGTGATTGCGACCTGCCCTGCTACTAGTACATCAACCTAAAGCTCTCTGGACAAGAACAGAGGTAAAGCACACATTAAGAAGGAATGTCTGGCCATCAAGTCAGCTGTCCTCACCCACTACTAATGGGCTTTAATGGGAAGTGCATTCACTCTCTATTTGGTGGATCACATGCTCCAATGGCTCCAACTCCATAAAGGATGTCAACTCTAGGTCAGTGATTCTCAATTATTTTCTGTTAAGCCCCCCCTAGGAAGAAGTAAACTCCCCCCCCCCACACACACATAACAAAATGGGATGAAAAAGTATTATACACGCCCACTGTAGTATCATTTGTCTATAAATTTGTTCTAAGTACAACTCTTTTATAACAATGTCTCCTTATTAACAATAAAGAAAATAAAAAAGAAAGAAATATAGATCAACTTAGAACAAATAAACATTTTATTAACTTTGTTTTTTAGTTTGTAACAGAAACGAATGAAATCCTTATTTAAACTAGAAACATTTTTGAACTGACTGGCATTTGATACTGAAAAATGAAAATAAATAAAATTAATAAATAATAATAAATTCAAATTCATCAGCAATATTAATTCAGGAGCACAAGTGATTAACACTTTAACCTACAAAACTAAAATGAATACGACAATTTGTGCTGTTTTTTTTTTTAATCAAAATGAGGAAATCGGAACTAATGTCTCTAACGCGCCCGTTTTACAGCACAGCTTTTCTGAAGCAGCTTTCATAAAGCATTAATATTTGCTGGTTAAACGCGTCACGTTTTCGATTAAAAAAACTCAAGCGGTTATCAGCGTGTAATGTCTTTAAGTGACGCCTTCATTTATTTGGCTTCACGCTGTCCGCTGCCAACATTTTAAGACACAGAAGACACGTCGGTCTTTCTTCGTCTCCCACCTCAGTTAGCGTGAAGCTAAGCGTTACATACACTTCGACAAATTTCCTCGTTTTAACTTTCGGTTCACTTTTGTTGGTCTCATTATCTCCGCTTTTCTCTCCTCATTCCTACATTTACATTTACATTTAGTCATTTAGCAGACGTTTTTATCCAAAGCGACTTACAAATGAGAACACCACAAGTCAGAAGCCATGGAGAAAACCAACTATACTATAAGTTCATCAACCTGATTGTTATTCGAAGCTGCGCCCCCCCCCCCCTTTTTTTTTTTTTTTTTTTTTTTTTTTTTTTTTTTATAACAGGTATTTGGTAAATAGATGCGTCTTAAGTAGTTTCTTAAAACTGTTTAGAGATTCTGCCTTACGGACAGAGTTGGGAAGATCGTTCCACCATTTTGCAGTGGTGAACGCCACAGAATGAGAATTAGCTCCTCGGTGAGGTGGAATCGCCAGGCGACAATCATCACTGGAGCGAAGTGAACGAGTCGGAGTGTATTTTGAAAAGATAGAGTGAAGGTAAGAGGGGGAAGATCCAGAAATGGTTCTGTATGCCAGAGTCAGCGACTTGTACTGAATGCGAGCAGCTACAGGAAGCCAATGGAGGGAAGTGAGTAATGGAGTGACGTGAGTTCGCTTGGGCTGGTTAAACACGAGTCGGGCTGCAGAGTTTTGAATTAGTTGAAGAGGTCTGATGGTGGAATTTGGGATACCGGCAAGAAGTGCATTACAATAATCAAGCCGGGATAAGACTAGGGCTTGAACAAGCAGTTGGGTAGCATGTTCAGTCAGAAAGGGTCTGATCTTCCTTATGTTATAAAGAAGGAATCTACAAGAACGGGCGGTTTTGATCACATGATCAGAGAGTTTAAGGTGGGAGTCTATAGTGAACCCAAGGTTCCGGACCGAATCAGTTGGGGAGATTGTGGAGCCATCAATTCGGAAGGTCAGGTTGTGATGGATTGAGGGTTTAGCAGGGATAATGAGAAGCTCTGTTTTTTCTAAGTTTAATTTGAGATGACGGGCCTTCATCCAGACAGATATGTCGGAGAGGCATGCAGATACCCGATTTGAGATGGTGGTGTCATCAGGGGCAAAAGACAGATGAAGTTGAGTGTCATCAGCATAGCAGTGGTAAGAGAAACCATGCGCCTGGATGACTGTGCTCAGTGATGTCATGTAAAGAGAGAAGAGGAGAGGACCAAGTACAGAGCCCTGAGGCACACCAGTGCGTACTTGGTGAGAGTTAGAGATCTCCCCATTCCATGACACTTTGATGGTCCTCCCTGTGAGATAGGATCGGAACCATTCAAGTGTCGTATCAGAAAAGCCTAATTCAGCTAGAGTGGACAGTAGAATCTGATGATTTACTGTATCAAAAGCTGCCGAAAGGTCTAACAAAATGAGGACCGAGGATTGAGATTTGGCTTTGGCAGATTTAAGTGAGTCAATCACAGAGAGTAATGCTGTCTCCTTGGAGTGACCACATCTAAAACCGGATTGATTGGGATCGAGGAGATTATTCTGATTAAGAAATTTGGAGACCTGTGTGGATACCACCCGTTCAAGTGTTTTAGACAGAAAAGGTAAAAGAGAAACAGGTCTGTAGCTCTCGACCAAATTTGGGTTGAGCGTAGGTTTTTTGAGTAGGGGTTTGACTATGGCTTGTTTAAAACAATTTGGAAAAGTCCAAATTCCTGTTAAATATTTCTCCATGTTGTCTGTTGAGGGTTTGTTCATTACACTTAATATCACTTGCTCTGTGATATCTTGTTATGCGCCCCCCCCAGGCACCGCACTGCGCCCCCCCAGGGGGGCGCGCCCCACTATTTGAGAAGCACTGCTCTAGGTCCATTTGTTGGTATTTAGCACTTCAAACACTTCAAGTTCCAGGTGATCCACAGACAGGTGCAGAAGTTTGTGACCGATTTACAGCCCATTCAGACATGATCCAGCCTGAGAATGTTAGGGTGATGTGATAGGAGGAAGCAATTTGCGGACTTAGTGGAAGCCCCTAGGGTGACTATCACCAAGTGCCCGGGAAATAATAATCAAAGGTGCAAATAAGAGCAAATTAAAATGTGTGTACAATGAAGGTGTATTATAATAGGGAGTATACTGGTTATGCAAACTGTACTTTACAGGGATCGAACTCAGGACGTGCGACACGGCGATCGAGGACGTTACTATTGTACCACGTGAACCTCGGAATGGTGACGCACCAGACTCTAAAGAAATGCCGAAGGGCGCAGGAACACTAAAAAGAAATCACGCTGAAACAGCGGTATTATAAGCCAACTAAGAAGCCTACCGAAGTCCCAGCGGCTGGAAAGTACAGTTTAAATTAAACACAAACTAGGGAGAAGCGCGCTTCAACACAATCTTTTGTGCTACAACTGACGCGAACATGAACATGGTGCGCACGTAATGTACAACGTCTGTGCGCAAGCGCACTAATCACAATTCCTCGAAAGCTCGGCGCCCCGAGCGAGAAAAAACAAAAACATCCAATGCGCGCGTGCTGACTTTAGGCACGCTAACGCGCGTGTCAGAAACGAAAGTGGTGCGCTTCGGCAGCGCGTACACACACACACACACACACACACACACACACTCTCCACCTGCGCTGATTCTCGATCTCAACGCAGCGAGCGCTGGCGACTGTCCAACCAGCGACACGCCCACCACCACGCGCTGTCTTTGCCTGCTAGAGCTAGCTTGCCCCCAGTGGCTGCTCAGAGACTCTAGCAGCATAAAGAGGTGAAAACAGTGGACCACCCCAGAGTCAGAGTGCTCTGGCCGACTGAACCAGATAGGACAGAGGTGAAAGGCACAATCAATTAACAATGGCAAAATTGGTCACAGTGTCACGTGGCGGCAAGCGTCAGGTTACAGTGCGACAAAGCATGAGGCTTGTCGCATTGTTTAAGTAGGTGTGCCGGCAGGTGCGCCTTGTTGCTGTTGATTGGCGGAGTGCCTTCTGGGAGTTCTCCCACAAGGACGCCGCCCTCTACCAGTACTTCGTCGCCTACCTAGTGGCTGGTCGCCCCGTTACAGTACCCCCCCTCTAGGGGCGGCTCCTGATGTCCCCAGGCCGGTGGCCCGATCTCTTCTAAACTGCCGAATGAGGTCGGGATCCAAGATGTGTCTGGCTGGGACCCAGGAACATTCATCCGGACCGTAACCCTCCCAATCCACAAGGTATCGCGTAGAGCCTTGGACCTGATGGAAATCCAGCAAACGTCGTACCGTGTATGCGGGGCCTCCTGCGACCTGCCTGAGAGCAGGTGGAGGAGTGGCTGGGACAGGCCCCTGGCATAGGTATGGTTTAAGCCTCGAGATGTGGAAGGTTGGTTGAATTCACATAGCTGGGGGCAGTTCCAGCCGGTACGTGACTGGATTTATTCGGCGTTGCACCCTAAAGGGTCCCACAAACTTGGGAGCCAGCTTGTTGGATTGACCACGGAGGGGGAGATCCCGGGTAGACAGCCAGATTCGTTGGCCTGGACGGTAGGTGGGTCCCAACTGCCTCTTTTTATTGGCGGTTCGTCTCATGGCATCATTACACTGCCTGAGGGCTGCTCGAGCCTTCTCGAACGCTGCCGTAGGTACCCCCACTTCCACCTCCTGTTCGGGGAACATGGGGGCCGGGTACCCAAACTGACACTCAAATGGTGACATGTCAATGGCCAAGTGCCAGAGGGTATTGAGGGCATATTCTGCCCAGGGTAAATATTCTGCCCATGTGTTTGGCCGGTCTGTCGTCAGGCACCGGAGCATACGCCCGAGATCCTGGTTAACTCTTTCAGTCTGGCCGTTAGACTCCGGATGAAAACCCGACGACAGACTAGCCGTTGCCCCTAATAGTTGACAGAACGCCCGCCAAAAGCCAAAAACTGAGGACCTCGGTCGGAGACAATATCTCTGGGGATCCCGTGGACCCGGACCATGTGCTGTACCAAAAGGTCTGCCGTCTCCTTAGCGTTAGGGAGTTTGGGCAGTGCCACAAACTTACTCGCCTTAGAGAAGTGGTCTACGATCCCCAACACGACCGAGTTGCCTCTGGACGGTGGAAGCCCTGTGACAAAGTCCAGGGCAATATGTGACCATGGGCGAGATGGAATAGGCAAGGGTTGCAGCCGACCACCAGAACCTTCGACGGATGAACTCAAGAGTTCGGGTGACGCCGGGGTGGGCTGAGAAAGAAGAGGCATGCCCCCATTGGAGGACCCTCTTGCGCATTTGAGGTGGAACAAATAAACGCCACGGAGGGCCCCCGCCCGGATCAGGATTGTTCCGGAGGGCCCTTCTAACCTGGTTCTCGACTGGCCAGGTGAGGGCTGCCACAATTCGTGGCTCTGGGAGGATCGACTTGGCTTCTGAATCCTCAGGCCCTTCAGTCCGAACCCATAGCCGGGAAAGAGCATCTGGCTTGGTGTTCTTCGAAGCTGGCCGATATGACAAGGTGAACTCGAATCTCTCAAATAATAATAATAATAATAATAATAATAATAATAATAATAAATTTTATTTGTAATTCACTTTACATTTGATCACAAATCTCAAAGTGCTACATGATGAAAGCAAATAACAACATATAAAAGCAAAAATCAGTTAAGAATGGTAAGTTCTTCTAAAAAGCAGATAACAACACTATAAAAGCAACAAATAATTAAGAATGGTCAGTTCTTCTAAAAAGCAGATAACAACACTATAAAAGCAATAATCAATTAAGAATGGTAAGTTCTTCTAAAAAGAAACGTTTTAAGTCCTTTTTTAAAACTTTCTATTTTCTGAGGAGCTCTCAGCTGGTCAGGTAGAGCATTCCACAAGCGTGGTGCGGCAGTACAAAAGGCTCTATCACCCATGGTGCTGAGCTTAGTTCTGGGGAGGAGGAAGCGGTTTGAATTTACAGAGCGAAGCGATCGTGATGATGTTTGCCGGGTAAGAAGTTCTTTCAGATATGAAGGTGCATTTCCATGTATGCACTGGTAAGCAAGAAGGGAGACCTTGTATTCAATTCTGACAGAAACAGGAAGCCAATGAAGTGAGTGAAGAACAGGTGTAATGTGCTCATGTTTACGTACTCTCATCAAGATTCGAGCAGCGCTGTTCTGAATATACTGCAGTCTCTGAAGGCTATTTTTTGGGAGCCCAATGAAGAGTGCATTGCAGTAATCCAGTCTTGATGAGACAAATGCGTGGACCAGTTTCTCAGCGTCTGAAACAGTGAGAGTAGGGCGGAGTTTGGCAATGTTTCTAAGATGATAAAAGGAAACCTTACATAGGTGTTTAATATGGATTTCAAAGGTGAGTTGTTGGTCTAATTTTATGCCAAGGTTGGTAACTGTTGTGGTTAGTGGAATGGTGTGCCCAGATACTGCAATACTGGCTATGGGCGATGACTGGATCTGATGTGGTGTGCCAATCAACATCGCTTCCGTTTTTGCACCGTTCAGCTGAAGAAAATTGCTTTCCATCCATGCATTTATCTCATCGAGGTAATCAGTGAGTATTGAAATGGGTGAAGATGGAAATGAAGCAGCAGTGCAGGGGGTTATGTCAACTCGAATATAGAGTTGTATATCATCGGCATAGCAGTGAAATGGTATTCCATAGTGATTAATAATTTGACCAAGGGGAAGCATGTATAGAGTAAAAAGGATAGGCCCCAGTACCGACCCCTGGGGAACCCCATAGGTCACTGTATATGACTTTTTTTTTTTGCCGTTCCAATGGAAATGTACTCAGTTCTGCCAGTGAGATAAGACTGGAACCAGGCAAAAGCGGCATCTGTGAGTCCAATGTGTTTTAACCGGTCGAGAAGTAGACCATGGTCAATTGTGTCAAAAGCCGCCGACAAATCAAGGATAATTAGCAGATCCGTGAGTGGACAAACTTCCTTTTAGATGCTCTGTGAATGTAGCAAGGTCGCCGAAGTAGTCCAAGTTCTTTAATAACTGGCAGACACGCTGGAGTAGTGCGGTTGTTAAATCTCATCAGCTGGTTAACAGAATAATTCAACATTTTGTCGCTACTAGGGAGCCTCGCCGTCAGTTATGTACCGATGTACCGTAGCGGCAAAAACCAGAAAGTCCAAAAAGTAAAAAATGTGAAATAGTAAAAATGTAGGTCCAAATACTAATAATACTAAAAAGTGACTGTCACCAAAGTCACCAAATATATAACAATAAAACTAAATCCATAGGAAGTGTGGAGAAGCGGCGAACAGTACACGCCAGTGTCCTCTCCTTCAACCCTCACAGCAAAAACTCACCAAAGAAGAGAGACCAGGGAGCTGTGACGGGCGCTTAAACGCTTAGCTTGTCGTATGTAGGCCAGGTTTTTGTGGTCTGTCCAGACCAAGAAGGGATGTTTTGCTCCCTCAAGCCAGTGCCTCCACTCTTCAAGTGCCAACTTTATGGCCAACAATTCCCTGTCACCAAGCGGATAGTTGCGCTCAGGAGATGAGAGCTGGCGTGAGAAGTACGCACATGGATGGAGTTTAGGTGGCGTCCCCACCCTTTGGGACAACACCGCCCCAACTCCTACCTGCGACGCATCTACCTCAACGATGAAAGGCTTCTCCACATCTGGGAGGTGGAGGACAGGGGAAGAGGTTAAGCATCCCCGAAGGGTATTGAAGGCCTGATCTGCTTCAGGAGTCCAGCGAAAACGACCTGGAATTTTTCGGGTTAGGGCTGTGAGAGGAGCCGAAATCTCTCACAAATTTGCGAAAGAAATTTGTGAAGCCCATAAAACGCTGAACCTCCCGAACGGGGCCACTCAGTCACAGCCTGAACCTTGGCGGGGTCCATTCTGAGGGTACCTTGTGAGATGATGAACCCCAGAAAAGATACCGTAGAGGAATGGAAGACTGATTTCTCCAACTTGACAAACAGCTTGTGCTGCAGTAGGAGCTGGAGAACCCGCCTTACTTAGCCGACATGCTCCTCTAGTGACCGACTGTAGATGAGTATGTCGTCCAAATAGACATAGACATACCGGTCTAATGTCTCCCTTAACGCCTCGTGAATGAACTGCTGGAAAATGGCAGGGGCGTTCATCAAGCCGAAGGGCATTACCCGATATTCATAATGACCGGTTGGGGTCAGAAATGCCGTCTTCCACTCGTCCCCCTGCCGTATACGGATGGGGTTGTAGGCGCTGCGCAGGTCCAGCTTAGTAAAGATGGACGCCTGCTGCAGAGCCTCAAACCCTGTGACCATAAGAGGCAGAGGGTAGCGGTCCCTCACAGTGATAGCGTTAAGAGCACGGTAGTCTATGCATGGACGAAGGGTGCGATCCTTTTTCTTAACAAAAAAAAATCCTGCCCCTGCCGGTGAGGATGACTGTCGGATGAACCCCTGTTCTAGGGCCTCCTTCATATAGTTCTCCATGGCTGTGCGTTTGGCGGGGTTTAAGGAAAACCAGGTACAAGGTGTGGTACCAGGTAGCATGTTGATGGCACAGTCATAGGGCCTATGTGGAGGAAGGGTCAGGGCACTGGTCTTACTAAAGGCCTCTCCAAGGTCATGGTAGTAGTGGGGCACCTTGGAGAGGTCACAGGGTTCCTCCATGTTAGGCTGTTGGGAGCTCCTGGGGAGAAGACAGGCCTCCTGACAGCGTGGAGCCCATCAATAGATGGAACGTGTCTGCCAATCGACCTGAGGATTATGCTGGGTGAGCCAAGGGAACCCTAAAACCAACAGGAGATTGGGAACTCTGGTGACAAATAGTCGAAGAGTCTCCCGGTGACCCTTAATGTCAAGGTGGACTGGATGAGTGGCATGCGTAATAGGACCCGCCCCCAGCATCCGCCCATCTAGGGCCCGCACTGGTATGGGCTCCAGCAACTTCTCAGTAGACACTCCTAGAGATCTGACCAGACCCTTGTCAACAAAGTTGCCACCTGCCCCATAGTCCACAAAGGTGAACACTCGGGAGTGGGGTGTTACTCCCCATGACAGAGTTCCCTCGACAATAACACTGGCGGGGGGATTTGGGATACGGCCTAGGCCCGGCCCCCCTGACCGGGTCTGGCCCCTGCATTTCCCGACAATCGTGAACCCAAATCTTCAGTTCCCCCTAGTTGCATGGGTTCAGGACCCCACGGGGTGCTGCATGATAGCGGGGTGGTGAGTGCCAGCGAGGCTGGCCCGTGGAGGCCTTGGGGTGATTCATTCTCTCCCGGGCCCACTGCCGAATACGGGTGTCAAGCCTTATACAGAGCTCATACATCTCCTCTAAACTGTCTGGTGGGTCCCGGGAAGCGAGCTCATCTTTCATACGTTCGCTCAACCCCTTTTCAAAAATACCCAGTAATGCTGGCTCGTAATGCTGGCTGCCGGAGTGCGCGGCGGAAAGCCAGTTCGCTGGCACATTCGTGCGCATCCGCCTCCCACAGGGCTGTGGCCCAGGTTAATGCCTTACCCGTAAGAAGGGAGATCATGAATGCTACCTTAGCGCGCTCGATAGGGAAGTGTGATGACTGCTGCTCGATAGTCAACGAGCATTGCAGCAAGAATCCGCGGCATTTATCTGCCTCTCCGGCAAAACGTTCAGGTGTGTACGTGTGTACAATGAAGGTGTAATATAATAGGGAGTATACTGGTTATGCAAACTGTACCTTACGGGGATCGAACTCAGGACGTGCGACATGGCGATCGAGGACGTTACTATTGTACCACGTGAACCTCGGAACGGTGACGCACCAGACTCTAAAGAAATGCCGAAGGGCGCAGGAACACTAAAAAGAAATCACGCTGAAACAGCGGTATTATAAGCCAACTAAGAAGCCTACCGAAGTCCCGGTGGCTGGAAAGTAGAGTTTAAATTAAACACAAACTAGGGAGGAGCGCGCTTCAACACAATCTTTTGTGCTACAACTGACGCGAACATAAAGATGCGTGCATAATGTACAACGTCTGTGCGCAAGCGCACTAATCACAATTCCTCGAAAGCTCAGCGCCCTGAGCGAGAAAAAACAAAAACATCCAATGCGCGCGTGCTGACTTTAGCCACGCTAACGCGCGTGTCAGAAATGAAAGTGGTGCGCTTCGGCAGCGCGCACGCACACACACACACACACACACACACACACACACACACACACACACTCTCCGCCTGCGCTGATTCTCGATCTCAACGCAGCGAGCGCTGGCAACTGTCCAACCAGCGACACGCCCACCACCACGCGCTGTCTTTGCCTGCTAGAGCTAGCTTGCCCCCAGTGGCTGCTCAGAGACTCTAGCAGCATAAAGAGGTGAAAACAGTGGACCACCCCAGAGTCAGAGTGCTCTGGCCTACTGGACCGGACAGGACAGAGGTGAAAGGCACAATCAATTAACAATGGCAAAATTGGTCACAGTGTCACGTGGCGGCAAGCGTCAGGTTACAGTGCGACAAAGCACAAGGCTTGTAGCATTGTTCAAGTAGGTGTGCCGGCAGGCGCGCCTTGTTGCTGTTGATTGGTGCGGCGCCTTCTGGGAGTTGTGGTGCTCCCACAAGGACGCCGCCGTCTACCAGTACTTCGTCGCCTACCCCTAGTGGCTGTTCGCCCCGTTACAGAGAACAAGTGTTGGGGAAATGTGGCACGTGGGCATGATGTGCAGAGTCTGCAGACAGGAGGCTGGCTAGGCACACAGATCAGGAAAATTGTAACTTCTGGCTGGGATTGATGCTAATTATCGCTCCTGCTGTGAAAGCAGTGAAAGCAGTGAAAAGAGACTGGAAGTGGGCAAATGTAAGTCCAATATTTAGCATTTTTTAATGATAGTATAATAGTGAAATGAAGCCTTTTCATTTAACCAACACTCCTGTTCTGTGTGCAACACCCTAAACATATTACAATATAAAACTGAACTGTTTATAAAATTGTTCTTCATACTTTCTGTCAATGTCAGTTACCAGCCGTTCTTGCTGGGGTGATGTCACTTATTTTTCTACTTTCTCTCGCTCATAGTCTTTTGAAAGGCCAAAGTATGTGCATTTACGTTTGTGAATATGAGACTCTCTCGCATTCATTTATTGATGGTGTCTTAGGCCACGATAAGCATTCTAAATGCTAAGGCATCTATATTGACATGGTGCCTAGTAGGGGTGTATTCAACTACAGATTTTCGTAGTTGAATCTGATTCGTCAGATTTTCCCTATAGTCGACTGATAGTCGAATCAGTTAAAATTTCACCACAAGATGGCGATATAAGCATAGTTTTTAAAAAAAGATTTTTTTTTATATTTTACTTGTTTTTCTAGCAAAAGAAAACCTTTTTTTTGTTGTTTTTCTTTTTTCTTTTTTTTTTCTAGAAATTATGATGATTTTATTTGACAAAAGGCTATATATATAATGAAAATAAAGACATTTCATGTAAAAACTAATGCTTAGTAGCAGCCATGGGCACCCCCATGTGGTCAAAATGGTACATTCGACTATGAGGTTCATAGTCGACTACGGTTCTCTGAATCGAATCGTCGAATCAGCGAATATTGCAGCTCACCCCTAGTGCCTAGTAATCCTACACTTTGCTTAGCTCTGAATATGTGCTCTGGTTTATAAACTATAATAACAACATGTCCTCTTGCGCTTGTTTGAAGTTAATGCTTTGGCCTGCCTTTAGTTTAACATGTAAGATATGTATTTCAGTTTATTTATTCGCTTGTCTTAGTGATTTTTTCAGTATCCTCTGAGGTCTAAGTTTGAGTCCCCACTCAGTACACTCATACAGACTTTAAGCACAGTTGTGGTTGGAAAAACAGCACACCTTGCCTGATTGGGACAGTGGTGTCTGTGAAGAAATTTATGCAATTAATGTCATTCTTTTGATGTACTTCTGTGCTGATTTACACAAAATTTCATAGTCTGCTGTCTCAAAGCAGAGTAGGGTTGTGGTGGGGTTCCCCATGCCCATCCAGAGGAGAACGTTTCAGGCGCTGGGCAGATAGACCCAGGACAGGGCGCCAATCCATCGCTGGGCACACACTCTCTCACTCACACACACTCTATATGGGGCAATTTGGAGAATTCAATTGACTTGATCCATGTTTTTGGACTGTGGGAGGAAACCGGAGAACCCGGAGGAAACCCAAGCGGACACGGGGAGCACATGGAAACTCCACCCAGATGGGGATTTGAACCGGGAATCCCTAGCGCTGAGAGGCGAACGTGCTAACCACTAAGCCACCGTGCCGCCCTATTTAGATATATAGAATTATATATTTAGATTATATAGATAATGTCTCTTCATGAATTCCTTTGCATTTATAATGTTGTCATTGGTATTGCATCCAAGGTATTGCAATTAATAGTGCTACCATAATAAATGATCATTTAATTATCTATAAATTTGTTGGTTATGTAATATGACATATGATCAGTGGTCGACAATTAT